>VZDJ01000049.1:11805391-11848965 GCA_008694505.1 Cyanoderma ruficeps | reverse complement strand
TTTTTTTCATTTCATAGATTGCTTTCTCTCTCATGCTTTGTCCCCTCTTTGAAACCCAGGCTAGAGACCCTGTGATATGAAAGTGAGTCTTTGTATTTTGTGGGGAACACAGGGATGGGACTGATGCAACTTTACATTTCAGAGCAGTCTTGTCACCTCTCTGTGGCAAGATCGCAGCATTTTATTGATGAAACTGTGTATGTGATCATATACTGTTGCTGTTAAAGGAAACAGTTGAATACATAATTTCTCATTTGAACATTTTGTACAGGTAGTTTCCTTTTGCTTGCTAGTGTATATAGATATTGTTAAGAGAAGCTGAAATGATGAGGTTAGCCTTATCCGATTTAACACCTTTCTTTCTTAGAGTAAGTGTTCAAAGCTGTTTCTTTCTTAGTGGTCAGTGTTTTGTGTGAAATCACCAGGGAGACTGCTGTTTCAGTATTTAAAAGTGGAGTATGATTCAGGGGAAGGTGGGATCAGCAGTGGGATGGATGGATGGACGGACGTGGCTCGTTATGAATGGGCAAATGTGTGCGTGATGAGGCAGAGGGTGAGTCAGAACTGAGCCTCTTCTGAAAGAATGCATTTTGCTCCAGTGTGCTTTGAAAATGAAAACAGAAGGGAGGGGACTGCACCACTTCACTGGGGACTGGTGTTTCCTGGGGGGTGAAGTTGATCTCGGTGGCGCTGGCTGTTGTGAGCCTGCTGATTCATTAGTTGGTGGGTGGTGAGAACTGTGTGCAATCGCTGGGGGAGGAAATGGCTTGGTTGCTGTAGGGAGAAGGAGCATTTTCTGTAACTGCAGGATGTGTGGATGGAGCACAAAGATAGCATACCTCCAGCAGATCAGTTAAATACCCTGCTGTTGTGAGATAAGGATTTACTAGGTGACTAAAATAGGATGTGAAACCGAGGGGTTTTGTCTTGTGCTAAAATACAATAACTTTTTAAAAAGTAATTGAGAATTGTCCTCTATTTAAATAGTTTGGATTTTAAAATATGAGTGGATAGTGTTACAGGAGCCATGGCCCATTCCTGTTCTTAACAACAGAGATGACTCCCAGTTACTTGGAGTTGGAGGAGAAGCTTGCTCATTTAAATGCAGATGAAAAGAAATCACACATTAGTCAAAAGAATACAAAAGAAAGGTGACATACACTATATGTTGAAGGTGTGGCACAGAGATCTTTGAGAACAAGCCAGTGGGGAGGCCGAGGAAGCACAAACACAGCTCAAAAACTTAGACCCCAACTAAGCCTATTCATGCAGCACCTTCTCAAGTTTGTGTGTTTATGGTGCTGTTTGTCCTCTATTCAGATAATCTGCCAGGAGATAAGAGTGTTTGCTCTTGCTGCTTGTTCAGTCAGCGGGCAGAATATTTGTTCTAATACTAAAAGCCTATCTCCAGCGTAAAAGTAACATGTCTGTGTTTCTCATTTAAAAATTCTAATGCTGCTTTGATCTGTAGTGTGAGTTTGAAATGGAAGATGTCATTTGAGATGAAATTAGTTCTGTAATAGCCACCCAAACAAAAATTCAGCTGCTATGAACTAGCAAAAATTGCGTATTTCAGTATGTGACAGTTTAGCTAGGTCTCCTAGTCTAACAAAGCTTTGGCTATGCCAGTGTGTGGAAAATGAGGGTGCAAAATGAGGGAGAACTTACTCTCATCCTTCAACATGCGTACAAAGATTCTTAACTTAGTTACACAATGTCCACTGTCAGTGGCAGAAAAGCCATACTTCCTTTGGTTTATAGGATGGACTGTATTCTGAAAAGAGACTGCTGCATAATTTAGCTTTTCCTCTTGTATGTCCCTATAATGGTGTTTCTTTATCTAGCCTTAAATTTGTCCAGTGAATATGAATCTGGTAATTGCCTGACTTCCAACCTCTCCTCCTTCCTTCTGTTCTGTAGTGCTTTTCACCTGTCTCTTGAATTTTACAGCACTGACTGCCAGACATTATTATGAAAAGTACCCAGAGGTGTGTGGAGGATTTATAAAATGATTTAAATGCAGGTAGTCTGGGGTTAGCAGTAAAACCTTGAAAGAGTTGATCTAACAAAGACATGCTTTTATCTACTTCTATAACATTGTGGGGGGTGGAATTTTGGGGTTTTTTAGAGATAATGCACCTTTTGCCCTTGGTCTCCTGCCATGACTGTCTTGAGGCAATTTTCAGAGCAGACAATTCAGAAATTTTTTGGAAGACCACTTTGCTGGATTTTGAGGTGCCATAATAGAAAGTGTGTTCACTGAAAGAGCAGTAATTTATTAATAATTCTGTTAAGTTCAGAAGTTGAAAGGGAACCAACATGGGTTTATCTGAAAAGAAGGAAATATGTGGTTAAACGTTTTTGGCTATAATCTTAGGTGGTTTCCATATTCCTGAAGAGGGAAAGGGGGAAAAAGGAGTTTAAATTCCTTTCTCTAAAATAAATCAAAAAGTACCAGTACACAGTATTGTATTTTAATGAGAGAAAAGTTCCTGCATAAACTCGTGGGGTTTCAAGATGAATGATTACTACATTTGAATGATTATGTGGTAATTTCAAAACTCGGAATATCTTGGGAAGGAATTCATGCTTTCAGAAGTGAAAAATGTTAGTTTATCTGAGTTTTGAAGACCTTCTGAATCCGTTGGTGTAAGGCTTCCAGGGCTCTGATTCAGGAGCAAGGGCAGACTACTTCATCTGGAAAGGTCAGGCTGCGTGCCAGAGGTTCCCAAGCTGCTGTGTCAGCAGCTCAGCTTTTGGCCGGCGTGCTCGGGGCGGATTGTAGGAGTCAGGAATCGCATCGGCTCTGTCAGCTTGTTTCCCCTTTGTCTTCTGAAGACTTTCATAGAATCTGCAGCACTGCTCAGGCTTCCAGATGATGCATGAGGCATTTGAAGTGTTGAGCCCTCAGCAGCTGTGTCTGAGCTACCTGCAGTTTGCTCTGAGGCAGGAAGTTTTGTGTGTAAGGCACTGGCAGCTGCAGTGACCAAGGCATCTGAACGGCCACTGAAACAGGTTAGTGGCAGCATAATATTCCTTATCAAAGAAATGGACAAAAGGTATTCCTGGACAACTTGGAAAGCTGGGTTTTGTCATCTGTGGGAAGGTCTGTATAACTTTTGATGTCCCAGGCTGCTGTTGTGGGCCAGCAGGATAGGGGAGGTTGTGTGAGAGGTAAACTCTAAATGAAGATCAGTAAAGTGCTTGTTTGCTTCTACCCAGCATTAGATTGTGGGCTTTTTTGACTTTGCAGACCCATGGTTAGCTTGTACTGTCTTTTTATTTCCTCTCTTGAATTATTCTTCATTTGCCTTAAAAGGGAGTGACAGTTCTAATAGCCTCTTTTAACTGTCTTTAACTTCTCAACTAATTAAATACATCTATTAAATGGGTGCTGTGTCCTTCATTTGTTTCTTGTGAGATGAATGGGTGAAGACTGTGCTGAAGGGCTGCGATGTATTTTGTTTGTTTGAAATGTTTCATCTTGAAATGAGGGCTGTGGGAGGTGGTTTCCTGGTAGTCCACATCTTACTCATGCTGGTTCTGACACCTCTGCTCGCAGAGGCTGGTGGCCGGTAGATGTGCCTGGTGTGCTGTCCCCACGGTGTGCTGTTGTCCCCACCCAGGCCTGGGGTGTGAGGGCTCTCTCAGATGGGCTGTGAGTGCAGGCACAGAAAATCAGACTGTGCTCTTAGCAGAGACCCTGCAGTAGAAGTGCTGGTGGGAAGAAGATATGCTCAAACATAACATTTTTTGCTTCATTATTGAGCTCCTGCATGTTGTACTAATTAAAAGGTCTAAAGCCATGTCACTTCATACCAAAGTGTGGTAAGTTGTAAAAATCAGGCTTGGAGATCAAATGTTTGTTTTCTTTGGCAAATAACATTACTTGTTTGTCGGTTCGATCCATGTTGTTTGTTCCTTTTTTTCCACTCATGGGTTGCCTTTCATGTTATTCAATGCTTAATTCTGCCAGCACAGCCTTTGCACGAGGGGGACTTCCCTTCCTCTGTGCCTCCTGCTTCTCGAGCCCTTTCTTTTTTTGCTTGAGTGACCTTAGCTGGTAAGCGTGGAACTGAGCAAGTAGGCACAGTGGGGGTGCTTTGAAATGCGTTATAGTGCTAAACATCAATTAGGCTTTGATGAGGATTTGCCAGAGGATTAATGTAGAGCTGTTAGAGGAGGCTGTCCGAAAGTTCCCCTACCTAGCTGAGCCCAAGCTGCTCCTGAAGGCTGAAAAATCTCAAATGGATTTGGAATGTCTAAGCAGTCTTTCAGTCTGAAGTGGGTGCAGGTGTGTGTATGCAGGTTTGCCTCTCTCGTGATTCAACATAGACAAACTCCTGTTCCATGAGAGGTTTTGACTTGCCAAGTAGGCTGAAATAATTACTGAAAGTTGATTTTTTTTTAAAAAAATTTTCTCTTCTGTACATCTCAGGTCATTTTGCTGTGACTCTTTATTTTGTTTAAGACTGACTGAGTCTTGAAATGACTGACTGTCATTAAGTATAACACGTCAAACTCATTTAGTGTTGTATTTGCTTCTTTTTAAGTTCCCTTGTGACATCACTGTATCATCTACTGTTATCATGATGTAGGGCCTTAAGATCATACATTATTCCATGCTGCAGCACAGGGCACAGCGCACATTGGTGCTGTACTTGGGTTTTCATCAGCTAATGTTGCTTCTTTTGAAGAGCCTGGCACACATGCTAGAATTCACACAGGAAGACTTGCTTATTTTTAGCACGCTGTGTATGTGGTGTATTTTACTGAACTCTGAGTAGTTTGTAAATTTGAGCAGGATTGAAACCAGTGCTTGGTCTTTGCTGAAATCACTCATTTATTGGGATGAAATACAATGTTTCTTGGGAGTAGGAAGGAGTGTGCTCGTTTAGCTATTTAGATGTGTTGTAGGATCCTCCCTGACTGGCAGCAAGCCACTTCCTTGGTGACACAGAGGTAAGCTGACAAGAAAAACTCTTAGTTTAACTGCAAGCAGTAAGAATTCTAACTAAATCCTGGTGCACGCCAGTTTATAAAATGAGAACACAGCTTAAATTTATTCCATCCAGTACAGTAGGCAAAAGTTAAAGCATTCACTTGATTAAAATGAGTTCTTGGAAAGGAAGCAGTAGAGCTGTTAAATGGAGTCTCATGTTACCAGCTGGTTTGAATGTTCTTCTAAGAATACATATAGAAGCTTCCTGGATCGGTATTTTCATTGTGCAAGCACATGTGTAAGAGCTTGCAAATTCATAACATGTGTGTTGCTTTTATCCCAGGTGTACTTGAAGGCACCTATGATTCTCAATGGTGTCTGTGTAATCTGGAAAGGCTGGATAGATCTACAGAGACTGGATGGTATGGGCTGCCTGGAATTTGATGAAGAGAGAGCGCAGGTAAGAGAGTCTGCCCTTGGCTACTTACATATTTGTTTGTTCTTCTGGAGGGAAACACAGTTTTTGCCTTCACTTTGAGTACAAACTCCAAAGAAAACTGCAGTATGGAAGTTCAGAAACTTGTGGTTGTAGCAAAACACTAATTTAGCTACATTAGGTCAAAGTGTTAGGGGCAGAAATCATTTGTAAGTTACAGCTTTGAGTGATTTTACACTGTTACTATGCTACAGAGTAATAAAGTATTTTAAAACTTTGATTCCTGCAAAATACCAGGAACACTCCTCTGTTGTGCCTTGCCTCTCCCTAACTTAAAGAACTAATTTGCACATTAATGACGTGGTGTCAATGTGTCTGTGTTTGGGATTAAATAGGAACACTTTGTGTCAAAATGTCTTTGAAGCGGTCACAGCCCTGAACACTTCCTTCAAGAGGCCTAGAAAGAGAGAATAGTCCTGCCACACTTTGTGAATCCATGAGAAAAGCCGCAGACCAAAGCTCTTACTCGAAATCCAGTCTTTGCTGTGCAGTCACTTCTTGCAAAGCTGTGTCAGTGACTTGAGTGAGCTCAGTTCCAGCAGCAGCAGAGTCAGTGCTGTAGACTCGATGGATTGATTAGGCCTTCAAGCTGTAGTGCCTCACACGGCCAGGACAATGTAACCCTGAGGTGTGTAATATAAATTCCAGGGTTCATGATTTGTAGTTACTAAGTTTGATACATAATGCTAAGTCACAGGACTTCTGAACTGAGAGCAGGGTGATGGGAACATGCACTCAGGAGGAGACAGTGGTACCCTTTCCAAAACTGGAGAGTGCCTGAAGAAAGTGGGCATCCTTCCAAAAAGGAGAGGGGTCAGGTCACCTCTGGGTTTAATTTTTCTCTCCTTAATTTCCCAACAAGTGTTTTTGCAAGTGCTTGGATTACTTTAGTTTCCCAATGTGTATATGCCATCTTAACCACACTAAACAATTCCTTTTTGTTGTGTTCAGAAAGTGTTTGTGCACTGAAGTTGTGATTTACTCTTTGTTTGTGTGAGGGGATGTGTGCATGCTCTCAGGTGCTTTCCTGAGTTGTGAGTGCAGGGTGCTGGGCTGCAGGTATTGCACTCTGTAGATCTGTGTGGATCTAGATCTACAGAGATGTTTGCACTCAGTTACAGGTGTATAACTTGTTTTTAGTTTGTGATTCCTGATGACCACGAGGTTGTCAATGGTCATTCTGTTTGCTACAGTAGTAGTACCTAAGGGTGCCCAGTGTCATAAAGAACTCCACAGACACAGGAGTAGCTGCGCTCTTATATGTGTTAGTATTATAAACATTTGGGCAATATTTTACATTCTTCAGTTTCCTTTTTCCTGTATCTGTCACTCTGCTTCCTTGTTTAAAACTGTTGTACTATTGCTAGTGGCAGCTGACTGAACTGCTGACTTTGATCCCAAAATAACACTGGTGTCAGAGGGGGCTTAAGTGCCTCATACAGTATTGCCTGTGTACCCACTGTCCTTTGTAAGAGGTCCAGCTGCTCTTCACACCCCCCTCATTTTTTTGGAAGCTTGTCTTAAACGTAATGCTCTTGCATTTTCCTATCTCTTACCACTTGATACTAATGCTGGGATCAAATAAAATTTTTCTTTGCTGTCATGCTTTGGAAAACATACTACCCTTCACCAGGTCAACAAATACTTTAGGAAGAGAATCCACATGTTTTAACATTGAAGTATTTTAATTGTACTTGTTAAGCTATTGTTTTTTCCACTTAATCCACACCCTATCCATGTCTTGCTACTAAGTTGTCTTACTTTTTGTTACTGAAAGCCCTGGTTCCACTGCTTGCTCAGACTTTGATGGACCAACACGCACAAAGCTGCACATACATGCTTGAATATCTTCCCTTTTTGGGGCTGAAATTTCCCTGAATTTGATAGTTGAGTGTCTTTTAAGAGAACTGTTTCTGTCTTCAGTACTTTTACACCTCTGCTATAGTAGAGCATCTTGCTATCTCACCCAGTCTTTTCCTACAGGGCTGCTGTGAGGATTTGTGTATAAGTGTGGGTGTGTGTAAGCTTCTCTTTTTAAATTTTTTTTTTTATTTATTTTCTGGACTGGGAGATTTGGTTTTGTTCTGTTGTCATGTTGAGTGCTCATTCTGTTGCTCACGTTTTGCTTATTCTTATTTTTCTTTGTAAATTCATACCAGGAATATTTTCATAGCATAAAACTAAAATGTATAAATTATTTGGTCTCATATAGCTGAATTTGCTAGGCTCTTATTACTAGAACAGAGTGGCATTTTAAAAAAATCTTTGTTAAATTCTTGTTTTATAAGGTTGAGTTGTTGATTGTTTTGTTATAATGTATCACCAAGAGTAGAGCAGAATTTTATGTTTTACCAAAAAAAGTTCTGATGCTTTTATCCCCTTCTCAGACATGAGCAAACCAGTGTTTCAGCTGTCAACACGTCTTCATTCTGGATGTCAACATACTGATTTTTTTTCCCATGAATTTCTAATTTAGTTTCTTTTGGTTATGACCATTTCTTTAAAATGTTCTATCCAAGGCTGTATGTCAGCCTTTTATTTCATGACCACTCTAAATGATGGTGAAACGCAAAAACCTTTGATTAAAAAAAAGAATTTTCTTCTATTTAAGTCTGATTTAAAAAAGAAGGTAATAAAGACATATCTTTTGTAAACTAAAACTAAGGCAGCTTTTCTGGAGTCATCTGGGAGATGAGCTTATCTGTTTTCTCTCCAACCTTCTGCATTATTAAGAACAAATTTACTTTCCGCTCTCTGACCCTGGCTTCTATGCCTTGTACCAACATTAAAACGGCTGTAAAGGGCAAAATCCTAATCTTAAAAAAATACACGGTGTTAAAGGATGATCTTGTTGGCAGCTTTAAACATTGCACACGCGTCCCCAGAAAGCGACGGCGAAAGGCAGAGTCTGGGATTGGCAGCTGTTTGTATTTCCCTGCCTTGGGCCACCAGGGAGCCCCTTCACATCATTTCACAGAGCAGCTCCAGGGCCCCGATTGTGCCCAGGGCAAAAAAGGCAATTTAACATTTTCTCAGGCTGCGGATGCTTTATCTTAATTGAAAAATTTATGCACTTAGTCCCCAGGTATGTTAAAACTTAGTTGTGCTCTCTACATGTTTATGTCCTCTTAACAGTCAAGGTCAGCTTTTTTTAAAATTATCAACTTTAAAAGAACATTTGCATGTATGTGGGAATTGAAAGCTGAGTTAGTAGTAATTACAGTTAAAGAGCTAGAAGGAGGGAGAACCAAAGCAGTTTATCCCTTCCTGGTTTGTGGAGCATCTTCAGATGGGACTCTTCCATTCTGAAAATTTTAAAATTCTGATGGGGAACAGTAAATATGTTAAAAGGTCTCTTTAAGAAAAGTAACTTCCAACTGAATTAATAATGGCTTCACATTTTGCTAACACTTTATTTAAAACATTTTCTAATAGAAAATACAGTTTGAAGGAATTTTTTTTGAGTGTCAGTTTATTAAATCTGTTCCTGTGCATAAGCCATTACTGAAAAGAAACAAAAGGGCTGTTGAAGACCTGCAGGTATCTCCTCCACTGTATGGGAATGTGTACAAATTGCTGGAGGAATAATGTCTGCTTTGCACTTCCCTATGCATCTGAATTTAGACAATATAAATGATACACAGGTATTAAGAATGGTCACACTGATGGACCTGCAGCAACTTTTGATAAAATTAAGGATTTATTTGCTTTCTAAATTTGATAATACTTACTTTTAAATGCAAGAGAATTAAATTACCACTGTTTGTGTAGTGATGCTAGTGGACTCTGTCTAGTTATACCTGTGAATACTATCTTCAAAATGGCTTTTGTAAGGAGAATAAGATGTATTGCCTTTTACATAGAACTTCTGAGATTTCCTAGCCTATAAAAAAACCCAGCAGCATTTAAACTATTTTGGAACAGTAGCTGTCCTTTGAAAATGTATTTTAGTAGTAGCTGCATTCCATTCCTTTGGTTATCTCTACTGCTGTAGTGAAGGTGAGTAATATTTCATTAACCTCTATTGACATTTGCTGGAACTCACCTGTGTTCTTGCAGGTTCTGCAAGACATACTTGACTTTGCTGCCAAGGGATAGTTAATATTCAAAAGAAACGTGACTTGGTAGAAATGAGGGTCACCTTTTGTGTCACTCTGTGTCATCTGCTTTGGTAGCAGGAGGATGCATTGGCACAACAAGCCTTTGAAGAGGCTCGACGAAGAACTCGTGAATTCGAGGATAGAGACAGGTCTCATCGGGAGGAAATGGAGGTGAGGGTTTCACAGCTGCTGTCAGTAACTGGTTAGTACTTTCCCAAAACTTAAGATTGTTTCTATTTATTTGTCTGTTTGTACAATGTTGTGTGTTTTGTTTGTTGGGTTCTGTTACATAAAAAATGCAAAATGCATTGTTTTTTACTCTTGTAAAATGGGTTTCAAGTTTTTGAAGTTTTGATAAGAATTCTCTGATCATGTACTTTTTTTCCTTTCTGTAGATGGTCTTCTCTGTGAGTAGTTAAGCTGGAAAGACATTTATTCACAGAGGTGCCATTTCTTTCTGAAATGATACTTTGATAGGTGAGAGAGGGATCTTTTGCCTCGTGCCTTTCTCATGAACACAGAAAAGACTTTGGGAGCTGCGGGGGCATAATTTTGGAGCTTGTTATCCCATGTTGTGGGAAAAATTACCAGCCAATTTAATCAGATGCCACAGTCTGCTTTCTTGTACAGGCTAGTTTTATTGTCTTCTCACCTTTTTCTTACTGGTGGGAAGTCTCACTCATTTTTTTCACTGGTTTAGTTTCTCTGTCTTGTTTTTCGCTTCTTCAGGGCCCCACAGTCTTGAATCTTGTTCTTTCTTGATGAAAGCAGAAATTACTGGGATTGAGAAAAGAAGAGCCAGGAAAGGGAATGGAAACCAGCTGCTCTGAGATGTCAGAAAGGCAAAAGCTGTAAGAGGACAAGTAATAATATAAAAGGGGAGTTGGCAAGTTAAGTCAGGCTGTAGGTCAGGAGAGAATAGGGAGAACACAGAAAGGCTTTCAATTTCTTTCCCTTCCTAATGCTGTTTCTTACTTTCTGCTTCATCAGTACAGCATGACTTAACTGTAATCAAATATGATCAATCTGCTAGTTCTATGGGTTTTAGAAAATTTGATTATTGTTATTGTTGAGCTACTTTTCTTTTGGCATGCTTTCTGGTAATTGGAATGATCAGACAGACTTTCTTCCCTTCCAACTACAACTGGAAGGCACTGAGCATGAGAATGAGAGGGAACAGATAGGCACAGAGGATAATATCTCTCTCTTTGAAGTGGCTGGAGTATGTCTCCTTCCAAACAGTGCTGCAGCCAGGTCAGATGTTGGCTGTAACAAATGTAAAATCCTTGCCTTGGAGGCTTTGCTACCGCTGGATTCTTGGAGCAGCAGCTGGATTGCCTGAATAATTCTGTCACAGCATAGCTAGAATCACAGAATCAATAGGTTGAAGAGACCTTCAAGATAATTGAGTCCAACCCAGCTCTAACACCTCAACTAAACCATGGTGCCAAGTGCCACATCCAATCTTTCTTTAAACACATCGAGGGATGGTGGCTCTACCACGTCCCCAGGCAGACCATTCCAGTAGAATGAACCTGCTTGTAAGTTCACTTCAGAAGGAAGGTAGAATTAGCTTTAAGCTGTTCATGAAGACCTGTGCCAGCCTGTTTTAGTTTTAACAATACAGTAGGAACTTGAGGTCCAATCTTATGTCTTTCACCTCAATGTACTTAAAACTTATATATTCTCCTTGCACTGTGCCCTTCATCCCCACTCCTCTTATTACAGAGAAGCCACATGTGCATGCTGAAGGTTAAAAAAGAATGAGGCTTCCTGAAATAACTTCTGGAGTTCTGAGAGACTTAATTTTCTTCCAAGTGTAGGAGGAAAACACTTACTTGCAGCTAGGCTGTGAAAAACCACTATTTCAATTAACAGATTGAGGTAATATTGAGCATGTGGGGCTTTGTGACAGACATCAAAACTCATGGCACAGAGACACAAAAGGCAACGTGCTTGACTCTCTGCAGGACCTGATTCAATAACTTCTGAAAACACTCTTGCTTTGTTTTTAATAAGGCAGAATGCAGTTGCTATTAAGTGATGTCCTTATTAGCTGTTAGTACCCATTTTCTCTTGAAACAACAATAGTTGTTGTCCCAGCTCTAAAGCACTGATGTAGATCACCTACAGAAAGAAAGAAAAGAAAAAATTACTGACTTGAAATATGTTTAAGCAGAATGAAAAATATTATCAAAGGTTGTTTCAAATTCATTATATCAAATACAAATCTTTAATAATTGCAATACATTGTTTTGCATACTTTTCCTATGTATTTTACTGTGTGTGTTTAATATGTCTAACCAAGAGATTTTTTTCTTCCTGTACTCATAGGTCTATAATTGATTTTTACATTTCAGTTTTCGTTCCTGTGTTTGGGATAGGATGTCCTGAATGTATATCTGAAATGTTTACAGACAAGCTTTTGTACTCTTGATCTTAGGACTGCATAAAAAACAGGGTCTTTTGGGATGAGATGGTAGAGAGCAGAAATAGACTTACAGTGCATTCCTAAAGAGGAATCAGCTTTCCAAATCGTTCATTGTTACCCTTACTTTCAATCTAATGCAGCATTTGGGCAGAATCAAATGAGCTTTAATCAGTAAGCACTTGATGTTCATGATCCTTGCACTGAGTTCTCAATAGAAAGTGATGCATTCCTGTGCTTGTTGTATTTGTGACCTGTATTGAATTTTCTGATGCTGACATGCTCAGTCAGCTTGGAAATGCAGTTTGTCAGTGGCACCCTTCTGATGATTGCACTGCTGACAGCTGCAGAAACCTTAATCCTGGCTGCCTTGTGTTCTGTTTCTGTAATTTCAATGGGGCCAACAGTATCTTTGGTTTCACTACAGAGATGGTACTTGAAGGCTTTTATATGGAAAAGTGTGCTGTGAGTGAATTTTTATATATGTTATGCTACACACAAATGAAGATACTTTCCTTGTGATCGGTTTAATATGATTTCTATACAGCTTTCATCTTTACTAAAGTTTTCAAATTTTCTTTTCTGCCATGCTTGGCATGGACAGTAAAACTCAGAATTGGCAGATGTGGAACAGGATCTCATCAGTGTTAATGATAGTTTTAAGGATTGCAACACTGTAGAAAATCAGGATATTTCTGACAGTAGAATTACAGCTGAAATGCCTTTAATAGAGACCAGATTCTGCTTCAGTGGGGGAGGGAAGGGGAATCCTGCAATATTCCACCCACTTCTACCCAAAACAGAGGCGCCAGCTCTTTGGAAATACTTATCCATCCA
The DNA here is from genome assembly GCA_008694505.1 of Cyanoderma ruficeps. Taxonomy (NCBI): domain Eukaryota; kingdom Metazoa; phylum Chordata; class Aves; order Passeriformes; family Timaliidae; genus Cyanoderma; species Cyanoderma ruficeps. Next base: position 11,836,162 of record VZDJ01000049.1, on the reverse strand, counting down.
AAGCCTGGCAGCATATGAAAATGATCAGATTCAATTCTTTATTTATACAGCTTTCTGTGTAAAAAATATCCCATATTCTGTGTCTTTCTGTGAACTTAAAATGAAGTCTGTAGACTTAAAACTCTCTACGTAGGAGTGATCAGTGCTAACTCATTAAAAACAATGTTAAAGTGTTGGATTTTAGAATGGTGACACTTTGCAAGGGGAAAAAATTGCAAGTGCACTAACAACTTAGAAATTATCACTTTGCTAATTTTCATTTTTAAGTATCCTAAAAAAACCCCAACCAATTAAAAAAATTCTCCCCCCTGAAAAAAAAAGGGCAGAAAAACCCCTTCAGGGTGTTGTAGAGTTTGCTGTCTTTTCATCATATAGAATCTCTTCCATTCTAGTTTACCACACCAGGTCTTTATTATAATGAACATATTCCTTGCATCTGAGGGCATCTGAGGTGGGTTGTGCTTGAATTTTCAAAGGTGATTATGTTTCTGTGCAATTACAGCACTCTGATGTGAATAGGGTGGGAGTGGATTTAGGAATTTTCATTGAAGTTTTTAAGCACCTCTGAGCTGAACTGTATTCTATTGCATTTTTAACATAGTTTGTTTTGAATACAAGATGCTTTTGAGTTTTTATATCAACTTGTATAGCTCAGTTACATCAGATACTGCAAATCCAGCCCTGCTGTCCAGGATTCTTTAGTTTCAAAGATGCTTTTGAAGTCAGTGAGTGTTCTTAGTGCCTTCAGAATTAATAAGGTATACCAATGACTTTTACTTTTACAAAAATGTTGGAATGCTGAGACAGTGAATGTTTAGTAATACACATTAAGAAAGACCTTATCCCATTTAAAGATTATTGTTAAAAAAAATGAGATGTATTAACTTGAACTATTTGTATGTTCCCCTTTGCCATACTAGAAGAGTGAGGAGACTGAAAGGCTGTTGGTGAGGCAGATGTTTAATTTTCACTGTCTTTATCTGCTTGTGTGGTGGTTGAGAGAGTCAGTACGAGTGTCTCTGGTGTGGTTTCATTATGAATGACCAGAGTTCAGTGTCAGGATAAGAAGTGTTCTGCAGAATTTACTGTCAAGTTGCTGTCTAGATGTGAATTTCCAGGAAAAACTTTTGCCTGTTTTTCAGTCTTCTGGCATAGTGGCATGATGCAAAAATGTGTTACATTGCCCAGAATGGCTGGGAGAGATTTAAACAGCCCCTAGTTGGGGACATTGGAATCTATTGGAAGTAATGGCCCGTGTTCAGTGTGGAAAAGCCACAGGCAGGTGCCTCCAGCCAGCTCTTTGCTGAAGCAAATGGCACAAAATGGTGGATTTTCAAGGGGTGGGTAAAGAGAAGAGGCCCTCTGGTGTGTTGCTGTGTGCAGGTGGGGGCATTTTGTGGAGGCTTGTTTTGTGTAGATGGACTGTAATTTCAGACTTGCAGTGATCTGTGTGAGCGTGCAGTGGGTCCAGCTGTGTTCCTGCAGAGCTTGGCTGAGGATGTCCCCATGGCTGTCCTTGGGGATGGGTTGGATCTGTTCTCAGTCTTCCAGTATAATTTCTTCAACCAGTATTTTTGAAGTGCCGTATTTTTCTACTTTGTGTTCATTTCCTATGTTACTGCCACGCTCTTTATTTTAGCAGCACTGTGAGTAGAGACAGAGTGGCTTGCTGTCCCTAAAACAGTCTATTCTAGCAATGTCTGTTTGTGGTCTTGTGCTAAATATAAATTACATTAATGGCTAAGCAGAGCCATTTTGGGAAACTACATGAAATTCCCATTTTAAAAACCTTCATTTTGCTGAAAAAAACCCCCCTGTTTTGGAATTTTTGTTTCTTTCAGAAGCGATCCCTCTCAATACAAAGCACCAAAAACCCCCACCAACTCACCCCTTTAAAAAGTGCTGAAGTAAAGATTTACCTAAATTTTAAATACTGTGTCCTGCTGTAGGTTTTTACATATTCTTGTTGTTTTTTGGGAATTACCAGTTGGAATGAGCAAGATAGGTTTCATTTAATTGTGCTGAAACTGGGAACTCTTAAAAAACAAACAGGATTTTGTTACAGCAGTGTAAACAGTTTACAGTTGAAAGAAAATAAAGTAGTAGTACTGACTTTCATGTTCTTCCCAAGGTTCTAGACAGTGAAATTATTCTCCTTTTCTTAATTTTTTTCTAAGATGAAACTCCTAGTGTAAATAAATGCTCTTACTAATTATATTTTTCTCAAATATAACTGGCTTCAGAAGAAAGTATAGTATTACAATAAATATGTGGGGACTTTTTTGTTTTTAACTTTGGCTCGGGGGTTTTTTAAAAGAAATTTTCTCATCAGACTCTCAGATTTTAAAGGTTTTTTTCCCTTATTAATCTGCAATTAATTTAATTTGTGTTTATTGTATGTACTCTCCAAACTGACAATGACAGAAAAATAGTATAACTTTTAACACAGCTTTTTGGACACGAAAGAAACCAAAAAAAGCATATACCAAGTCTACACTACTCACTGCATATGAAAAAATTAATTTTTCATGTGCACTGGGTAGCGTAGACTTGGTATGTGCTTGTATACAAGCATAAATAATTTGTTTAGATGCAGGATGGATACAACATAACTTAGAAAGAGGCATTAGAGTGGGAGTGTGTTGCCTCAAAAGGTTCTGCAATGCCAGTCCAGTACAAGGAGGCCAGTTAAGTTATGACTGGTTTGCTTCACAAGAGCTTAAATAGCTGGTGGTTGTGCAAAAGTACTATGGAATGCATAGATCAGAAAAACAATTTGTGCTGTACAGGATCAATGCTGACTGTAGGACAGAGGAGATCAATCTTGCAAATCAGGGAGTACTGTAATACAAGCGTCTTCTTTCAGTCAATGAAGGTTAGAAAGGGGCTGAGCAACAGAGGAATCCTGTCTGGAGGCAATCAATATTAATTATAAATTTATAACCTTTAGACCAGCTTTCAAACAATACTTTCTAAAAGGGAGAACTTCAAGCTTTTTTTCCCTTGGAAAAGAAGTTCTAATATGAAAGTAAAAATTTCAGTAACCCTCACCCTCTACTCAAAGCTCTTCAGAGCTAGGTATTTCTGCTGTGCTTTTTCCTTCCTTGGCTTGCAGTGACCTTGGTCCAGTTACCAGTTTGGGGCAGCAGAATTGTTCCCTTCGTAATAGCTTTTAAACCAAGATGCAAGCATTGCAAAGATTTCAGGTGAAGGGGGGTGCATGGGGGTCAGGAAGCAGATGTGCAGCTTGGCCTGGTCATGCTCTGGAGCTCTCTCACAGCCTGTGGGAGAGCAGGCTCTGCAGGTGACACAGTTGATGTGTGTTTTCAGTCTGTTTCTAGGAAGTAGATAGTAGTTTGAAATGAAGTCTTGATGGAAGTAAGTGCTAAATAACTCTTAGCAATGGCCTTTGTCAGGAAAATTTTTTTTATTTGGATTTTCAGTGAGCTTGAAAGACAATCAGAATGGAAGCAGGAATAATAAAGAGCACTGGGTAGACTTCATGGCATTAATAGTTCTACAGTTACTTCAGTCTAACATCCAGATCTCTTGCCAAGTTTGAGAGACTGTTTTCCATTATTTGCATAATTTAAGTGGTGCTTGACAATATAATTAAGAAAGATCAAGGCTACTTCTTCCCAGGTTCAATGAAAAGGAGAGCTGATAGCAAAATGGATGTTATGGGCAGCAAACAAAGCAACTGCAGAGACTGGATCCAGGCCATGAAGTCTGATGCTGATAGCTATGCCTGCTAGGAATGTGGTAAAGATTATATCCCCTCTGTCTGCCAGTGGCTCATGGATGCAGTATGTAGTGGTGCTGCTGTGGCTAAAGTTCTGAGAAGTGGAGATTGAGAGTCTCTGTACAAGGCCCCCAGAGACCAGAAAGCACGTGGGCTGCTTCATCAAGCTGTGACCAAAGAAGTTCTATTATATATAAGCTGACATTCTCACTACGCTGTAGGGCCCCAGTTTTGCTGACTCCAGTTCTGAGAAGGCTGAGTTTCTCCTGCCCTTCTATCCAGGAAGGGTTACTGGAGGCAGGGCCAGCACTTTGAACCATGTTCAGATCTCCGTGGGAGAGGCTGTTATTAACCAGCAACTCAAAGAGTTTTCAGTTCATTGCTTTTCTTGCTGTGGGTCTGCCTCAGATACCAGGACTAATGTGAAGGTGTGCTTGATTGTAACTGGTCATTTTTCTGAGTATTGCTGTCTTTATTTCAGGGTTTTTTTTTACTTTGGGTGGGTTTTATCCTGTGGTTGTATACTTTTTAAAAAAGTATCTGCAAAGTATTCTCAGGTTTGGTTGGTTGGGTTTTTTTTAATCCCTTTTCAGGAGGTTGGCAGTCCTAAGAGAATCCAAATGTTCACTGTTTAGTTTTTCATAGCATAGCCTGACTTTTCACTTATTTAGTAAATTATAGATGGCAGATGCCAAGGCACATAATGCATCTGCTCTGTCTGTTTCAACAGGACAGAGCTGCCAGAATCCAATTAAAAAATTGCAGTGGAGTTGTCCATGGAGAGACTTTATATTGGCTATTCTTTTTGTGACAGCCCTTCTTCAAATTAGCTCCTTCTTCCTTCCCTCACCTTCACCAGTGTTCCAAGTTGTATATGCAGTGGATGTGGTTGTATTTGTCATTTCACTGCGTGGTATTCAGAGGTCCCAGTTTTCCCTGCTGATTTTTTTAAGTGATTCATAGAAAGGAAGGGCCATCTTCACGGCAACTCTGTCCATCCTTACTAAATTTGCTTCCAACTTTCTCAGTTCTGCTTTCTCAGAGCTATCATGTAAACCACACAGTGGAGCTGCATTATCTTTTCCCGATGAGCTCATGTGGTAAGAGGAGTTGGTTTCCTTAGGTATGTTTGAGGCTTCAGAATATGCACAGGAAGGAGGTAGTTAGAGATTCTTTCTTAAAGTCAGTTTAAGGAGTTTTGTTGGCACAGCTGAAAGCAAAATAGGCTGCGGCATGGGGCAGGATTAAGTGGCTGGAGGAGGAGGATGGGTTCTGACTGTCTTGGCTGCTGGAGGAACTGCTTATGTTGCCACATTCCTTATTGCCCATTTGTTTTTCCTTTGTGCCCCGGTAACAGATGTGAAGCCTCCAATGTGGTTTCTTGTTCAGAAAATCAATGATAAAAGTTAGGGATTTAATGATCCCAAGCTATCCAGTTTATTGAGAAGAAAAGTAGTATGATACAGATATTACTGCATCATACTCTTGATAGGACTTTCAGTCCGTTCCCCTTAGCCTATATTTGGGCTTGGGACAAGTTCAGACATCAGAGATTAAGAGCTTAGGTGTAAGAGGTACTATAGGGCACACTCTTTGTGTTTGTTTATTCTCAAGTCAAAATGCTTTTGCTAGTAACTCTTCTCTTTTTTGTCAGGCATTACCCCCATGGTACCAGCACTATGAGTTCAGCATGAATAAGTCTAGAGTAGCACGTGATAGGAGGCTTTGAAATTGTTTTTTGCCAAATACGTTCCTGCAATTCTTTCAGTTGGTCATCACACTCTCTCCAGGGTTAGAGGTTTTCAATGGCTTGTGGCCAGTTATAATTCCTTCTGCATTGCAGAAGATTTGCATGGCTTCATGTGCTGAAAGCTGAGCACAAAGTATTTTTCAGTGTTGAAACTCCTGATGTGTCCATCGCCTTAACTCTTCTGTTCCTGGATATTTGGAAGACAACTGGCAATATTGGTTAAAATACATTCATTTTTAGGATAATCCCAATTCTGGTGGGATCTGTGTACTAATTACAAGTTTCTCACAAGCAAATATTTGTTATCTTTTCACTAAATAACAGATGAAGAGCATGTGAAGTAGTGCTTCTTCAAACTTAAAATCAACATTTGACTGAAAAAATGAAATACACAGAGAAAAGATGAATAACTGCTGTTTTCTCATGGCTCATTAAGCATGACTCATAGCAGTGTATTCCATTTCCCAGTGGCAAAGATAGATGCATCTTTCTTAATTGAAGCAAGTCTCCTTAATCCTTCAGAAGCTGAGCCCATTATTCACCGAGAGTAATACTGGTGCTTTTGCATGGCAGCAAAAGGTATGCATTTCAAAAATTACAGCAAAAATCTGCAGTTTAGAGGATTGATTAGCTATGCTGGGGAGTATAGGACTCCCGGTGGTGAGAAGTCTGGAAATTGCTGGTTTACATCTATAAAAGGGAAGTTTTAGCTTCCTGTAATAGACTGAGCAGAACTAGCAGATACTACCCTACTTGATAGTCACACTCTTCCTACAAGGGAGTGTTAAGGCTCTCACGGTATTTCTTATGGAAGTTGTATTTTGCCAATTGTCAGTGGACAAAAATAGCACCCAGTGCTTCTTGCTCTACAATGTGCTTCCTGTCTTCGTGCAAAGTGATTTCTCTAGTCCTTACCAAGCATCTTTTATTTTTTGTATTTTTCTTGCAGCATGCAAAGCACAGTTGTAGTTGTATACTGTGCACATAGGGCCCTGGCAGAATGGCTGTGAGTGCTAGAACAAGCCTGCTTCACACGTTTCTCTTTTTGCACAGCAGTAGCACAAGGAAAGGAGGGTGCCTGAATCAGAGCTGTCATTCCAACATGTTGCAGTTGCTTGTGTAAATCCCCACTTACTGAATTGCAAAATTACACCTTTATCCACACACACTGTTGTAAGATATTGTAATGACTGCTTTTGGTACATTTGAGGGTCATTTGTCATGCCTTTTGCATATCACTTGAAAGGGCAAATCTGGTAGTTGTTCACTAGTGGCTTCTGCAAACTCTACAAGTAGCAATGAGGTCACGAATCATGCAAATTCTTTCATATGCTTTGAAAGAAAAGGCCACTTTAAGCAGAGCATAAATGCAACCATATGCTCATATCTTGGAGCCTTCACTGAAATTTGACAATAAAATTGCTGTGCATATGATTTGTTTTCTGAAGAAGAGACACTGTTGTTTTTAGAGCAGTAATATAGCAGCAATTAACTTGCTGGTCTTTTCTAATTAAATGTAAAAATGTTTATCGAATGCAAAATTTGTAGAAGTAAGATTTTGGTAATTCTTAAAGACAGCACATCTTTGTTTCCTTCTAGAAGAAAGAGGCAGCAGTAAAACCAGAAGAAATCTTGTTACAGTCTGTTCAATAGAAGGGCATGCAAAGTAGAACTGTTGCTGTTTTGTTAATCTTGGTACAACTCTGGAAGTATCTATTCAGACTTGATGAGCAACCATATCATATTAAGAAGGTTTTTACAGTACAGATGACTTTTCTGTTGAAGGAAAAAGGAAGTGTGGGCTTTCTCTCAGTGATTTTGATAGTCAAAGCTGAATGAGTTGACTTTTGGAAATAATGTAAAAAGTTTAATTAAATGCTATCTTCTAATACTTTGTATCTCTACAAAGAGGACTGTGTGCAGAAGTTGTTTCAAGGGCCTAAAGGAATACGCCTTTGAACACTTACAATCATCAGTGCTGTATGGTGATTAGAGAAGTTTGCTTTAATGTGATTCCTCAGAAAGATTACTGAGAAATCTGTGGGTTTGTGCACCAGCAGTGATGTTGGTTGACACCTTCAGATTTCTTCTGCAAGCAGGAGAAGCAGATTGTTCCTTCAAAGTACAACTAGTGCAGATAAAACAGAGCAAATAGATTGGCTCACTCCTAATTATTTGAAGTGCAACCAACACTGAACACATAAATGTAGTAGGTAGCAATTGTGATATTTAAGTTACTGGAGGTGATTCCAAAGCAATAGTGGCAATGTGACCATTAAGGACAGTGCAGGAGAGCGCTGTCTGCTCTGGAAATATGCTGATTGCTAGAGGGATTTTTTGAATGAACTCCATGTGCATTAGAAAGGGACCATTGCATATGAAAAGAAAATGTAACTTTAAATTGGCTTTTAAATAGGAGAAGGAAGCAGCAGTTCTCTGAATGCAGCTAACAGTACACTGACAGCATGCAGTTAGGCAGACAAGAACAGTAGATAAGGGAGGAAGAAGTGAACAGAGAAAGAAAAGTCTAAGTTGTAAAAAGCGTCAGCAGTGTATGCCAGAGGGTCTGGGTGTGAGCAGGCTGTGCTCTCTCCCCCTTTGGAATGGGAGTGCAGCAGCAGCACACCGTGAGCTGAGGCAGCTGCTGTGCTGGTGGGGAGGCTTCCTCTCTGACAGTAAATGTGACTCAGAAAAGCCCAGGGAACGCCAAAGAGCAGCACTTGTGCCCCTGTTAGTCACGGTTCTGTTGAAGTACTCAACAGAAGTGTTGTTGTTCAGTGTGGTGGTGCAAACATGGTAATTGCTTGAAGGGTATTTCAGCAGCACAATGCCTGTGTTAAGGCTGTTCCCCAATCTTTCAAGAACATCAAAAATCATTCAGAACAGGGAAGTTGTCACTGGTTTGCATTTTTTTAAGGCCCTGAATATGGCAGGTTATTGCAGCTGATGGAGCCACTTGGAATAAAGCCTGTGTAGTGATACCTTCCACCAGCTGAGAATGTGGCCTGAAACGGTTTGGGTCATGTGGTGGCTACAGGCCATGGTGCCAGCTATTCACTCTGTAAACCTTAAATAAAAGTGCTGGTACAAAAATGTCTTAAAAACCAGCTAGCGTGTATTAGAGATGTTCTCAGAGTCGAAGTATTTGCTTTAAAATTTTAAGGAAATCAATGTTTTTAAGTATTTACGTGCAGCATTTGTGTGTGCTGTACCTGTGTACAGGTAGAGAAAGTAGGTAGCCTTGTCTTTTACTGTGACTGACCATACTTAATTCCCTCTCTGCAATGTCATTAACTCAAACTGTTTAACAAAATAATTTATTTAAAGGAGAACTTATATTACTTTGTTTTAATACAGGGGTGCAATCATTTGTTACAGAGTTTTCTCAGTTTGTTAACTTTGCAGATGCACCAAAGAAGAAAGCAGTAAAACCCCAGCATTTACAAGGTGTTAAAATGTGTGTCCATCTATAGATTAAGTTGTGCTCAGGTGTTACTATAAGTCTCCTGATTCTAGAAGAAGCTAAAGTAAATGTTTCCCTCATAAAATTATCTGGAGGTGATGTGAGGTACTCCATCTTGTATTGTAGCCTTTCTTCCTAAAACTGACAGAAAAGGTTAACAGAAGGGAATTTCACAGGAAAGAAAATTATTTTTGGAAGAAGAGACACAAAATTGTTACCTAACTCTTGTGGGAGTCTCTTGCCGAAGCGATGTTTGAAGCCTGGCAGTGTTGTGTGCGCGTGTGTGGGCACGGGCACGCAGTCCCTGCTGGGGGCCCTGGGCTGGGTGGGGAGGCACAGCAGGCTCTGAGCCCCTCAGGGACAGGCAGTGCTGGGCTGCCAGACCCAGAGCCCTCCCCTGAGAGCCCGCCTGCTTCGGGGGGTAAACTGAATCGGGGGGGGGTGGNGGGGGGGGGGGAAGAATGATTTTGATGTTTAAAATTACTGCTTTGCTTACTGCTTGAATTGTACTGCCTTATATTGGATGTGGTCTTAGCTGTGTTAATATACTAGATAAGGTAACTGATCGTTTCCTGGTTGCTTATGCCCCGTGTGTGTTTGTTAATGCAGGCAAGAAGACAGCAAGACCCTAGCCCTGGATCTAACCTGGGGAGTGGTGATGATCTCAAACTACGTTAATCGGCGGCAGCAGGCGTCCCACGGGTCTGCACACATGCATTGCTTCTACTTGGCAAAGGATTGAATAAAAGACCAGAAACTGTGATAACTGGGTATATTATGGTCTGTTTCCTGACCTGCGGCAGTCGAAGTCACCACGAACTGCCATGGTTTGCACTATGTTTATGTTACAATACCTGCATTTCCCATTTTAAGCATGTAGCCAGTGGCAATTCGAAATTTTGTTTTTCTATGCAAACTTGTTTTTGTTGGCACTATTTTAGTGAAATGGAAACTTATGCAGCTATAAAACCATTTTTCTCAACTGTAATAAAAATTGTCACTTAAAAATAGGTCAAGATATTACAGATTTAGAACAACTTTTGTTTTTGTTTTTGGGTTGTTTTTTTTTGTAAACTGCTGGAAGCCAATGCATTCCAAGCTTAATTTTTTAATATGGGCTTTTGGAATTTTGATTGTCTTTATTATGTTCCTGCTTTATTTTAGATAATGCATTCTTATCTTTCTTTCAATTTTCTTTTTTCTAAATTTGCAAGACCTTCTTAAAACTGCTGACATTATTTTGCATTATTTCCAAGCTAAACCCAGTGAATCAGAGCTGTTGGAATCAGTTTTCAAACTTTGTGGGTTTGTAAATGTTACAGTTGCAGTATTCGTTTAACTGCTAACAATTCCTTGGTTCCACTTTTAAAATGAGAACAATCTTAAAATGTATATTTTCACACATTAATGCATTCTTCCCTGTTACCTGTCTTAGATTTTATTCTGTTCCAAGTGAGTTTGGGTGGCTGTTATACCCTGTATATAGTGCTTTACTGAAACTCAGAGGAAGTCGCAGGCTGGCTTCTGTTTTATTCAGGGATTTTTTTAACTAGTTCTTCAGAGGGATACTGCAACTCCACAATCAGATTCAACAGCGTTTAAACTGGGAACAAAAGTGATCAGCTGCCAAGGTGATATATATTAAATCATGTTTAAGATAACTGCTTTAAGTATATTTTATATCTTAGGCTTTTTGTAAAGTTGTGCTGAATGGTGAAAAGCTGAGATGAGCTTGTGTCCAGGAGTCTTGTACTGCACACAGGCCCCTTCTATTAAATCTTATGCAAATTAAGACACTTGCAGTATATATTGCATTTTCTAACAGGGTAAGATTTGGGATGAATTAATGTATGAGCTAATCTCGTTTTATTTGGGGTGATGGTGAATGGACTTGCTCCAAAGGTTTCATTGCATCCAATATTTGAAGAAAATCGATTAGAAATGTGATGTCATTTGGCTTTGTTAAAATGTGGTGCTTCCTGTACAGCCTGATTGATTAAAAATGTCACTTAAATACCTTTTTAAAATAAGGGATCTGAATCCAGTATTTTAAGAATTATTTTAAAGGTCTATATGGTTAGAACAGTTAAATCATCGTTAAATTCTATAATTAAGACAATTATACATTCCTCATTAATGGCAAAACAATTGATGCAAACGAGGTCTTGCAAAAATGTAAGCAGATGTCAATGTGAAGGAGAATCTTTGTATGTTAATAATATGAATATTTAACATTCACTTAAAAATGTCATTAACTGTAAACTGTGAGAATGTCATCAAATAGAAATATTTTGATACTTCAATTTAAATGTGATTCACCTGAAAGATAATCTTTTTCACTCTGTGGTCACATATTCTTCTTGCTCTTCTTCCCCCAAAGAAATAATTTTTCTAAAGTGTTTCTGCAAAGAGTTATTTAAGGGACACACGCATGCATCCGCACGCATCCCTAGCCTTGGATCTTCTCTGCCATCTGTGTATTTTTGATGGAATAGTCTGAAGATTTATTTTAAAAGGTTTTCCTAACGTTTCAGACAGTGGTTTTAAACCATAAGTACACAGGAAATGATGCTATCAGATATTAACGTTGCTATCTCTGTGTAAATACTGAACCTTCCCTATCATCATTTAGCATTCTGCTGCTTTCCGTATCTTAATGCTGGCATTAAGATCACAGCCCTTACCTTCTGCTGGTTAGTGCAGACTTTTTAAAGTGCATTTTAAGTTATTGATGCAATTTGATATTTTTCATAATTTCTATTTAAACTGAAGTTGCATCATCTTTCTTGAATTCATCTCCTGTAAGAGTTGCCTTAAGCTACAGGATTGCTTTTGCTACTTTTTGTGTTGTATGTTTAACTTTCATAATAAACTTCTGTGTAGTGAAAACAAGGTGCTGTAAGTTTATTTGCCTCCCTGGTAGTCCCTGCTGACGAGTTTTGTTTAGGTGCAAGGTTGCCTTGGTGTCCGTGGCTAAAGCAGTGGTGACATCCAGTGGTCACTTGTCTAACTGACCCCTCTCCTCCGCTGTGCTCAGCTGCTGTCTGGGAGCAACCTTTAATAAAAGAGTCTGCACTGGGGAAAATGTGGATTTTTCTACCCGAAAACTCTTGTTTCTTACAACTGAAATGCCCTGCTGACTCTGAAAGCACGGATCTGCTCCAGGGGCCCCAAGCAAGGGGCTGTGTGTGCTTACAGAGTGCTGTTTGTGGGCACATTGTGAGAGCAGCCACCAAACCTTGTTAATTGTGCTGCTTTGGGCGAGGGGGAACCAGGGTAATTCCATGTGTAAGTTCAAGAAATGGGGAAATGTGGTAAAGTTCTGTGGGGAAAATATGAATGTTGTATGCTACACCTGAAAACCTTCTGAGGCTGCTAAAATTTTAGGTGGTATAACTTCAAGTAGCTAACACTGACTGAATGACAGTGGTTAAGTACTGAAATCAGCTAGAGGATTCCTTCTTTCATAACAATGCTTTAGGAATATTTACATAAAAAAGGATAATCAGTAACCTTATTTTAGTCTTTTATGATCTGGTTGTGAACAGGCCGGAGAGCACTAAAGAAAAACAGCACTGCTGTGACCTGTGGCTTTCCTGGAGATGTTCTTCAGTGTGAAAGGGAGGTAGCTTCTAAAAGAGACCAACGACAAACCATGTTGCTCTGCTTCTCTTGCTGAGGGCAGATGGTGTCTGTTGGCTGCTGCAGGCTCTGCTGTCCAGGCAGTGTTTTAAAGGCATCTGTAGACAGCCATTGGGTGATTTGTCCATTTACCTGCAAGCTCATGGAAGGATTCACTTTTCTGCCCAAGGTACATCACAAGTGGATGAGTACAGTACTTGTACAGCCTTTTCTTGGCTGAAGGCAAAGGACAGAGGCACTTTGGCTCTTCCTAGATGGAATTTGCCTCTCAAGCGTATGACTAGCAAAGGGAATATGAAAATCTCCCTGCAAGAGGCTCATACAGCAGAAAAGAATTTTAAAAGCATTACAATCCAGTGCCTTAACTAGCATGGTTTAGGGATGGCTGTCCTTGATGTGGGAGTGAGGGACCACTGGAAATGCTGGACCTTACTGGAACTGAGAAGGATGTCAGGACCTGGAGCCCAACCACAGCAGGTGAGGTATGGTCACTTCCAGCTGGGTTTTTTAACCTCCTACTCTTACATGACCTCTTCTGAACCCGAGAGAACACAGAGTATTAACTCTTTCTCAGAATTCTGGAATAGTTTGGGTTGAAAGGGAGCTTAAAGCTCGTCTAGTTCCAACCTCCCACTAGACCAGGTTGCTCAGAGCCCCATCCAACTTGGCCTTGAACGCTTCCAGGGATGGGGCATGCTTCTCTGGGCAACATGTGCCAGGGCCTCACCACCCTCACTGGGAAGAATTTCTTCCTCATACCTAATTTAAACCTCTCTGTCAGTTTGAAGGCATTTCCCCTTGTCCTGCCAGTCCATGCCCTTGCTGAAACTCTCTCTCCAGCCTCTTTGCTTACTGGGAGGGCTTTAAGGTCTCCCTGGAGCCTTCTCCAGGCTGAACTTTTATCTACACAGGAGAGAAGCTCCCTCAGAGCTTCTTTGTGGTCTCCTCTGGGCTTGCTCCAGCAGGTCCATGTCCTTTTGTTAAGGACCCCAGAGCTGGATGCAACACTGGAGGTGGGATTCTCAGTGTTTAGTCCCTTTACTATAATCCTCAAAACGTGGATGAGCAGGTTTCCTAGTTTCTCCTGAGGGAAACAGCAGCTGTCCTGGGCTCATGGTCCCTTTTCTGAAGGCAGAAAACCGAGAAAATGAACTGTGAGTGAAAACAGCAGCTTTTCTGTTCCTGCAGATGTATGGTGGTTTGTCTAATAACAAGCCTTGTTCAGGTAAGGGCTGGGAAGTTAGATGGAGATGTGGTTTCAAAGAACTCCAGAACTGCATGGCCTGGGATGATCTTGGCAGATAAATATTTTTTTGTTTGCTGTTAGTTCAGGACTCCACTCTGTCATAGATGTATTAAAGAATCCATCCTGTCTGCACGGAAATAGGACCAATTTCTGTGAGGTCGCATTATTTTGTTACTGCATTTCCAATGCAAATAAGAGAATGACAGAAATGGCTTCAAGGATGGGAATTGCAGTGAGAAGTTAGAGCAGAGTGAACATTTGCATGGGCAACATTTCTCATAGCTCGTTTGCCTGACATCCTGTCTTCACACTGCCACCAAATGCAAATCCCAGGCCATGCATATTCATCAACTGCTGCACTGCTCAGAGCTGCTCAGGGTTTAAGTAACTATTAAATAGGTTTCTCAATTACAGGTTGAGATAAGTGAATTTTCAGAATTGCCTTGGGCTCATTTCTTAAAAATCAGGAGTGAGAGGGAGAAAAAGTAGCACAGAAGAGCTGAGTGCTGCCTCTCTGTGCTGTCACCTGGCACAGTGGATGGCTGGGGAAAGGAGTGGGAAACCAGAACGCTTCTTGCTCAGTTTTGTGCCTCTTACTGGGTCTGGTCCACAGTTTATCACAGCTGGTGAGACTTCTGCCAAGCCTTTGTTGCTTCCCACAGCTCTTCTGATATGTAACTGTTTTCTACCCTGTTGACTTGATGATGAGGTCCTGGAGGACATGGGTTTTTCTGGGACTCCAGTTTCTCTTGTCCTACAGGCTGTGATTCTCTGCTTTTCATAGGAACTGGTGGCTTTGCCACCTTTCCCCCTTTGAAATCTTTTTTTTTTTCCATGGAGCAGATCATGGGTTTAACTTGAAAAGAGAAAGACCTTCTAGAGATGGAGCAAAGTTTATACCTGAAAGCTCCTGACTTTTCCAGCTGTTATCCACTGACTTGCTGGGAGAGTCTGTCCCTCTGAGCCTTTCCCACCAGCCTGCCCAACCCTTTCAGCTTTTGTTATTCATACCTTACAAAAACACAGCAAAGACTAGGCAAAGAGAAACAAGCAGTGTAAGGGAACCAAAGGTTTTTGTCTGTGGGATGCAGTTGTCCCTGATCACTTCCCATGTGACTGCTACTGAAGCAGATGAGTAGGGTGGTTCTGCTGCTCTTGCAGGATTTTGGAAGAATTTCAGGGCTTTGGCCCCTCACAGCACAGGGGGACAGGGTGAGTGACCTCCTAGTGAAACCCCAGGAGCTCTAAGCTTGGAGGAGAGCAGAGAGGTTGGAGGGAATGTGGGTTTGCTGCTGGATTGCAAACAAAGCTGTGAGATGGACAATTCTTACCAGAAGACAACCCTTAATAAAGAGGCAGCTCTACCCAGAAACACTAGACTGGCCATCACCTCAGAGCCAGGCAAGCTGCTGAGTATCTCATTTCCCAGAATGATGTGCCACCTACCTTGAGGAAGCACCAGGTCCCCTCGCACCCCACCAAGAGCTGAAGAGCCCTGTCCTTCACAGCACTCCAGCCCCTGCTCCCTGATGGCCCTGCACAGGGCAGCACCGTGCTGAGACACCTGCTCTAGAGAGCTGAGACACTGCAATCCCCTGCCAGCACCATCCAGCCCCTCACTGGCCTTCCCCAGTTGCCTCAGCCAACCAGAGGGTTACCACCAGCCTGCAGACACATGGGCAGCCTGTCCATGGAGCCAGGAGCCCACAGCTGCTGCTGCCCAGGAGCAGGAGGATAGCTGGGGATGCTCAGCCCTACAGGAGAGCCAGCTGCGATCCAGCTCCAGGTCTCAGAATCATACAATGCTCAGGGCTGGAAGAAATCTTAGCATTTAGGCCAGCCCACTGTGATGGGCAGGGAACCTTCCAGGAACTTTGCTCTGGCTGTGTTTGAGAGATGGGGGCCAGGGTGATGAGGGAAGGGAGGGACAGGCAGAGTTGTAAGCACAGACTGTCCCTGAGCTGCCCGGTGATTGCTTCTGCTCAGGTCAGAGCTGCTGCTGAGGAACCCCAAACACTTTCTTGGCAGCGACAGCCCCGGCCCAGAGCCACTTGGCGGATGCTCCCACACAGATGAGAGGACAGATCCTCTTTTTGGTTCTGCTTTCAGTTCCGCTCTGCAGAGCACATCTGGTGTATGACTGCCGGGACCTGGTGCTGGTGGTCCGGTGGGCTGCGTGACTCTGAAACCACCAACCCCAACAAGGTGCCTCCTCGGCAGCTCCTTCACACCCTCTCCACATCCAGAGCTCTGCATCCAGGGCAGGATGTGCCAGTGGGACCATGGGGCACCACACTGGGAGCAAGGCTCAAAGAGCATCTCTGTTGTTGGTTCTACCCATCGCAGCCCATGAGTAAGATTCAGGTCACCCCCTCACTGCTTGTTCACCAGAAGTCAGTGGCAAAATGGGCAGAGATCTTCAGGGGCTCTGAGAGGGCCCCTGCAGCTCTGACTCATCTCCCTTTAAATGATGAAACCCCAAGCACCAGGGCTGGAGCAGGCTGGTGTAGGGGGCTGACCCCTCTCCCTCCTTCTCATACCATGCCCCAAGGCCTTTCTTCATCATCAGATGTGACAATCAAATATCCTGTTTGGAAATATATCTGGAGGTGAAACTGAGCCCAGGTGAAAGCCCTGCCACATGTGCAGCACTCCTGGATCCATAAACCCTTGCAATAAGGGGTACAGAATTCCCACATCAATCTTTCTTCATAAAACCTGTACTTTAAATCACCTTATTTTTACAGAAACCCTATGTTTTTCCCCAGAGTAAATTTTCCCACCAGTTCTCAACACATGATTAAACCCCCAGTGCCTGGGTGGGCAGCAGCTGAAGGCAGGATGCAGTAGCTCCTGGAAGGACAGAGGGATGGTCCCTCGCAGCAGCTGCTGCCGCCGCTGGCTCCGCGCTGACCAGTCCGGGAAGGGGCGGGTGACCATCGTGACCATCCCCTGTCGTGCCACAGCCCGGCTCCCTGCCCGGCACCGCGGCGAGCTGGGCTTTGCACCCTGCCCGTGCCTGGCAGAAAGAGAAACCAGCGCATCTGTTTCTAATGAAGCCGAAGTCAGTTCAGATCTAGCCCTGCACGAATCAGAGCTTTTAAAATATATCTGGAGTTGTGTGAAATGCACATAAAGTGTGCCGGCCGCCGGGCGGGGGGCGCTGCCCTGGGGCGATGCAGGGAGCCGCTGCCTTGCGGTGAGCAGCCCCTCCCGTGGCAGCGTCTACTGCTGCTCCCTTTCCTTCCCGGAGTGCTCCATGCCCATCCACCCGGCCCTCCTCCTCAGCCCCAGCCCTGTGCGGTGGGGCAGGGGCCGTGCCGGCTGTGCCTCTGCTTGGTCAGCGTTTAAGGCACCATCTCAGCCCCCTCGGGTGAGCGCTGGGACACACCCCGCCCCCGCCTGTGCCCATCTCCAGGCACCAAGCACGGTGCAAAAATTCAGGAGAGCTTTTGCAGCTGCCAGAAGCCCAAATCTGGGATATGAGAAGAGATGCTGGGGATCACCGTGGTCCTGACTGAGGATGAGCTGTAGCTTTGTCATGCTCCCCACAGCCCATGCCAGGCACACAGCACCTCCCTACCCCTGGCCAAGCACAGAATCACCTCCAAAATCTTTATTGTCGGTGGGCTGCACAGCCGCCAGTCCAGCACACACAGCAGGGAGCAGGATGGCGTCCTGGAGCGTGTGAACCGCAGCCCAGGGAGGCTCAGGACAAGGCTCGGGACAGGCTGGATGCTGTGTGTGTGCAGGCAGCCGGCCCGGTAGAAAAAGGCACTTTGTGCCCCACCGGCCCTGCGGGTGCAGCGCAGCGGGGCCGCTCCTCGCACCACGCTGGGCGCTGATGCTGCACATCCCGCCCCTGTTAACCCTGCCCGCCGCTCCAGCGGGGCTCAGGGTGATTGAAAACCACCCCGACAGGGCAGGGCAGGACGTGCTCAGCGCAGGCGAGGAGGGGTGAAATGCTGAGGCAGGGAAGAACGGAGCCAGTGGTCCCCCCTGGGAAGGTCCGGGCTCGGTGCTGGAGCAGCCCCTGCCCGCCCTGCCCCCCAGCCTGGCACTGATGGGGCACTGCCCAGCTCGGTGGGACCCGAAACCCTTGGCTGTGGGATAAATCCCCCCGAAGAGATGTGATAATCCCCCCACTGGACAGTGCAAAGCTCCCTCTTGGAGCTGCCAACCCTCTTTGGATCCATTCCTAAGTGCCAACCCAGAGCCCCGCAGCAAGAAATGCACCTCCAAAAAATCAGAGCAACTTCAGAGCTTTATAGCAAATATCTTTCCTCCAACTGAATCAGTGCTGCCAAGGCTGGGATCTGCTTTCAGCCCATTTTTACGAGCGGCCACAGGGCAGATTTCCTTACAGAGCTGATCTGTGCTGCTCTTGAATCCGATCGGGAGAGGGCAGCTCTCCTCCGCTCTGCGCACGGCTGCATCCCACGCCTGCGAGCCCTGGGGAGTTTCTGTCCCTCCTGGGGACTTCTGCAATTTTCTGCTTTCTTTTAACCGGCTGGATTGAAAAGCCCGGCTCTTCTCAGCCAGCATCTCCCCGCAGACGTGTAGAATTTAGAAAAAACTTAAGTTTAAAAAAAAGGGAAAAATTTTAGAAAAAAACGGTAAAAATCCATTAATCCCCTATAGCTGCTGATCTCACCCCAAAATGTGATGGCATCACAAGGCTTTGGTACAAGCATCTTTGATGGATGCACCCACTGCCATTCATTCAGTCAGGAAAATTAACAACAGAGTCAGGCTTTAAAAATTGATTATGACTTGCAGAAAGCTGTGCATTGCTTCCTGAGCCCTGGAGCTGAATTTTCCAAGAGGTGCTCTATAATCTGGAGAGTAAGAAGTGTAATTTTATTCCTTTAAAATTTAAGTTTTGCCTGTCATGAGCAGTTGCCAAAACGATGGTGCTTTGTCCAATCTGCCTCAAAATTGCCACCCTGCCTGGAGTAACTGGGGAGTCCGAGGGGTTTGATTTCAGCTGCTCATGTTGGTTACCACTTGGGACCTTTGGCAGTCTGGTTTTGTGGTGGAGACACAAAAAGAACCTCCATCCCAGCACCCCTGGATGGATACTGGCTACTCCTGGCCCCTGTGTCCAAGGGGTAAAACATCCCCATGCCCATGAGAAGCTCAGGGGTGCCTGCTGGATTTGGGGAAGAAGAGGTGTTGGGGGATCTGGGAATTTTCATAACTGCTGGCTCAGCTGTGAACAAAACCAAACCAAAACAAAACAATAACCAACAACAACAAAAAAAATCACCTAACCCAGCTTGCAGCAGGAATTCCAGGTGGGAGAGGCTCTCCAAGAGAGAGGAGCAAGCCAGTGCTCAGTGGAGATGGAGCTGACCCTGGGGGTTTCCAGCTGCTCTCTGGAGCTGGTGATCACCTGTGCAAACCACCCACTGCCATTGAAGCCAGAGGCTCAAAAGCAACCCTGGAGCTGCTCTCCTCTGGTACAACCAGACAGCAGCCATGCAGACAGCCTTGGGTGGGTTTTCTGCCTTCTGTGACTTGGGATTTGGTTTCTTCTTTACTTGTCTCGGCTGATAGAATGAGAAATGTGGTCTGAAAGGAAACCAGCTGCTCTGGGAATCCAGGGAGGATGCCTTAGGTGAGCAGCCCCTCCCGTGAGTTTTTCTGCACCCAGAGAAGGAGGGGGCTTGGGTTCCATGGTGGGCATGGGTGCAAGGAGGGGCTCCATGTCAGCTGTGCCTGCACTTGCCCTCCTTCAGGATGCTGTAGTGGCATTTTCAGCCAGCTGGGATCTATTGTTGGTCTGTGCTCCCCACCCTGGGGATCGCTGCACTTCACCAGAAAACACCCTGCCCTTTCCTGCCCACAGCAGCCGCACTCTGCCCTCCCGGTAATGTCAGGGGTGTGTTTGGAGCTCGGGGAGGAGATGACAGCCCCTTGTAAATGCATCAGTGAATGTTCTAAAGAACAAAGCCCCAGACCTGGCAGTGCCCAGCCCTCCTCCACTTAGCCTGGACTTTGGGCTGATGGTGAAAACGGGTGGCAGCAGAGAGGCACACTCAGAAATAATTTCTTTTTTTCTGCCACCGTATTTGGCCTTTATTCTCCTTGGTGAATTTGGCTTGGGCTCGTGATACTCTCTTATAAGAAATGCTGAATCTTTTTTAATGGAAGCCCAGACGGTTGAATCCCCCAGTTTGCAACACTGGGCATTCAAAAGGCATCACCAAACACAAGAATGAGGTGGAGAAGGGTTTCTGCAAAGCCCAGAATGATCTGTACCCACCTGTTTTCTACCCAGCACCTCAACTTGAGGGTTGCCCATGCCACGGACCTGCTTAAAAGTAGGGGCTGTGCTTTGTGTTCTGGTAAGTGAATGAAGCATGCAAAATTTCTAATGACATATTTATTCTCTCAAGTACCCTCCTTATGGGTGTCACAATATGAACTTACATCTAAATAATACACAAATACTGTATATCTACAAATATATATATATTTCATACATCTATAGTGAGTCGGAGAGAGGCAAGTGGCTCATAAGGATTAGCCCTGCTCCTGGTAGAGGAAAGGCTAATTTCTGTTTTTGAGCCAATAAAGATGTGTCAGAGGGCTGGAGTGAAGGGGAAACATTGGCAGCACCTCTGTGCTTTTCAGCATATTAAGATGTCACCATGCTTGAATTTAAAAAAAAAAAAAGCAAGCAAGGCATGAATAATGAATAGAGCAACATGCAGCTGACTTGAAGGGAAAACTGATTTCCCTGGGGCTTGCTCCACGCCATATACATTAAAATCTCACCTGCTTTGACAGCTCTGTGACCTGAAGAGCGACGCTGAGAAATGAAGTGTTCAGAGCAGTGCCTGGCTGAGGTTCTGCTCCCAAACATGACTGGGATTTCTTTTTAATGCTTTGATCCCCCCTGCCAGTGATGGCTTGCTCTGCCTGTGGGAAGGAGCCACAGTGCAAACCTAGCTGAAACTATGTTTGACTTAGTTTTTTTCAAAATATGCAACCTCAAATTTCTGTGTTGGGCTGTGAAGGGTGTGCTTTACTGATGTTTTCTGTCCTGCTGTGGGACTGTCCATGTGATGGGGCTGCCCTGCTGCAGACCTTGCTGGGACATGGTGGGCACAGGGATGGGGCCTGGGGTCAGGCTAGGACTGAGCATCACCACCGGGAGGGATGCAGCAGAGGAGAGGGGACAGAAGATGGGTATCACCCAAGGAGATGTTTCTATACTACCACCCTTGAATAAATATGGAAAAAATGCATTTCCCCCCCACTCTCTGCCCCTCTCGGAGCATCAACCTGCCAACAGAAGGACTTAGAGCTGCTTCCACATCCTCTGCACACTCTTGAATTTCCATCACTTGTGCAGCCCTGCTCCAGAGGAGGTGTGAGCATGGCAAGGGTCCATATCCTTGGCTTTTCTCTTTCAGTTCTCTGCTTATTTGGGCAATGCTTGACCCGGTGCCTTTCATCTTGGATCGAGTTTTCACCATAAAAAAACGAGGGCTGGTCTGATGTGGGTTGTTCCAGGTGGTGGCACATCCGGGCATACTGGGAGGGTTCAGTTCCCTCCTCAGCTCTGTGGATATTTCTGGCACTTGGGGTCTTTGGGTGTAACCAAAGCAGGTTCCTGCCTTGTGAGCCCTGTCCCAAGGGAAATGTGGGCTTTCCTGGGCTCAGAATTCTTGGCTGGCAGTATCCCTGTTTGCTCAGACAACATTGCAAAGCCAATGACCTCGTTACTCCTTTCTTCCTCACTGAGTCACTCCCGAGCTCGTTTCGGTAACTTTGCTCGTGCCACTGACTAATTTCTCCTTAACTCTTCTTTCCTCCACTCTGGTCTTTCAACTGGAAAAACTGGATGGTCCTGGGTTGTGGTTTGGGCTGGTTATTTTGTTTTGCATCCCGAGGTTACCGTGTCGGCTCTAACTGGGGCTGCTGCTGTAGGCCGGAACCTGGCCGGCCCACAGGGCCGCGGTGGGACTCGAACCCGTTGTTTCTCCTCGTCA
Organism: Cyanoderma ruficeps; assembly: GCA_008694505.1. Taxonomy (NCBI): domain Eukaryota; kingdom Metazoa; phylum Chordata; class Aves; order Passeriformes; family Timaliidae; genus Cyanoderma; species Cyanoderma ruficeps. Next base: position 11,814,316 of record VZDJ01000049.1, on the reverse strand, counting down.
AGCCGACGCCTTCCCCCCTCGCCCACAGCCGGGGGGCGGGGCGCACGTCTCCGGCCCCGCCTCCGCCCCGCCCCCGCGCGGGCGCGCCTGACGACAGCTGCAAAGCACTTTTTCAGCAGCCGCAAGTGAGGTGAGTCGCGGCCCCGCGGCGCGGGGGGGGGTCGGAGCCCCCCCGTCCCCTCAGGCTGGGCCGGGGCCGCCGGGACCAGCGGCGGGGCCGCGGCCGCTCCCCTGCCCCGCCGGGGCCGCGCCGCCCGCGCTCCGGGACCGGGCGGGGCGAGGCGAGCGGGCGGGGGGCGCGGGCGGCGGGGCCGCGGGGCGGGGAGGGCGGCCGGTTGCTGTAGCGGCGGAGCCCGCGCCTCCCCCCTCGCAGCCCGGCGCGGGGCCCCGCTGTGAGGCAGCGCTGCCCCCGGGGCTCGGGGGCGGCGAGTCCCCTCAGGGGGCGGTGGCGGGGCCGGGCTCGGGCTGCGAGCTTCCCTCCCGCTTCCCTCCCGCGTCCCTCCCGCAGGGGTCCGGCGCAGCGACCCGGTGACCCGCCGTGCCAGCCCGCGGCCTTCGCGCTACCTGAGCCAATGCTAGATCTGGAGGTGGTGCCCGAGCGGTCTCTGGGGAACGAGCAATGGGAGTTCACCTTAGGTAAGTGTGTGCCTTCCCCCGGCCCTGGGCGTCAGCGGGGCGATGCGGGTCCGCTCGGCATCCGGCGTCCAGAGGGGCTCTCCCAGCGCTTTCGGGGAGTTGGAGAGAGAAAGGGAGCCAGAGCCAAAGCTCACCTTTCGCTATCGCTAAAAATACTAAAGTACGAGCTTTAAGGATTTCCTTGCAGTTTATGGTTTCATCTGTAGCCTTTGCGTGCCAGCTTGTGCTTTGTTTATCTGATTGTGTGCTTTCATCTGCTCGTTTGCTTTCTTTTGTCTTGCCATCTAAGACTAGTCGTTCTTTTAAATAACTCCTAAAAGGAAGCACGAATGTGCTGATTGTCACCTGAATATGTGTCAGGTGATATTGGCAGTTTCAGCTGTGCACAGATGCTTATTATAAATGCTGTGCTTTTCTGTACAAACCCTTCATAAATGTGAGTCGAGTTTCACAATTTCTTTGTGTTGCTGTTGGATTGCGAAATAGTGGAGAAAGTAAACTTTGGAGATATTTTCTCAGGGTTAGATAACAAGTGTTTTTCCCCCCAATCATTGGTATTTTTCATCTCGCTGAGTCCTTCCCTACCAGTTATTGCTCTACTTACTGTGATGAGAAAGAACTTTCCCCCAGCTGATGCAAATTTGGCTGGTGCTCCGGCAGGACACTTAAATGTGCAGTTGAAATGAGATGATGTGGATTCTTCGGGTGACCTGTGCTTTCAGGCAGATACTGATAGTCCTAAAACTCTCAGAAAATACTGTCGATGTCACATGTCGATGAGTGGCTATGTGCCCTCTCAGTGTGGGCCTCTTTTATTTCTGTTCTCCATCGTTGCTGTAGCTCCGGGTGAGGTTAATGGTGGTAGGAGTTTGGTAGATGTAAACAAGGCACTGTGTGTCAGCCCTCTGTGTCTGCTGAACTTGAGTTACACTTGGGCTACTGCTGTTGTCACCTGTGACAGCCAGGGGACAGACTGTTCCTAAAGACACTGTTACACAGTGTCGCTGAACTAGGTTGGACCTAAGGAGTGGTGCCGTGCCTTGGAGTTATTTATATGAAACCCATCAAACACAAAGGGCTGTTTATGCTGCTGTGACTTCAGTCAAGTACAACTTGATGGTTACTGACAGGGCTAAATGGCTTTTGGAGGGTAATTATAGCACCTCAGGTCCCACCCTTTGAAATCTTGGTGAACTCCTTGTACCCTAAATGTTCTGTGCCCTCAGCTTTGTGTGACCACCTGCCATCCTTTAGTGCCTGTGTTACCTGGGGAAAAGCAGCCTCCTACTGCATACCCTGACTGTCTTCATAAATACAGAGCACCAGCTCCCCTCCATTCTCAGTATCAAAACAAGAAAAGGAAAAAGAAAATGTTTTTTCCCAAGGAAAGCCTGTTGAAGCAGTCTCATGGTTAAAATTTTACAGTGTCTCTGTCTATGTGCACGCACACACACATGCATAGATGTGAGAGGGAGGAAACTCAGCTGTATTTCTTGGAGTAAACATAGCCACCACGTGATGTGTCTAATATATAATTAGCATGACCTGCTGGTGCAGAGCAGGAGGCTGACTAGGTATTAGGATCCTTAACTTTGCCGTGCACTAGCAGTGTTGTGTGAAGGCTGTCCCTGCTGACAAAGCTGGTTCAGCTGTGTTAGTGGCAGCGGGGTTGGTAGTGCTGCTGTAAGTGGGACTCTCACTGCCAGCACTGTTCTACTCATTATTTGTTTAGCTCTGCTCTTAGCAGAACTAATGGCAGTATTCCTGAACTGCTGCTGACTCTGGCTTCCAGTACTGTGCCTACAATGGAGATGACTGAGGGGAAATGCCAGGAAAATTTTGTACATGACTTTTTGGATTCTGTTTCTGGCTCCAGTGTTGACTCACTGTGTGACTAGAGCGTAAAAAATTTACCCAAGACTGAGTTTAGATACCTGTGCCACTGCACCTCTCGGGCTACATTCCTGCTGCGTTAAGGGAGGGCAATTAAATACTAATTCTGTACTGCCTATAGCTATATTATTAGAGTTTGAGATGTATAATTTCTAAGGCATACTTGCATTTCTCTTGTGCTTTATATTTTCTTTTCCTACCAAGTTTCACGTATCTTTATTTAATGCATTATGATTCCTCTTAGATTTTCTTGTATTTTTCTTGAAGTCTTTATTCCCTTCTCTATCCCCATCCCTTCGAGCCACACAGTCTTAGCACAGGCTGATGCTTCGAGCCATGATGTTCCTGACCAGTGTACGTGTGAGAACTGTCCTGTGCTGCTTGTATCACTCCAGCATTTAGAAGAGGGAAAGGTCTGTGACAGAAGAGCCCTAGCACTGGTCTTTGTGGGCATTACTGCCATGGCTCAGTTTGGTTGACTGTCTGATGTGCTGGAAACCATGTTTGCTTCCCTGTTCCCCCTGACTGATGAGCAAGGGAAAAAGAATTCTTTGTTTTCCTCTTTGACTGCAAAGGCTGACCAATGTTGAGAAAAAAGGGGATGTTGTGTGTGAGAAGACTGGAGAAAAAGAACCCATTTTTTTTATTCCTCTGACTTTCTGCAAATGGAGGCAATGGGAGGACACTGGCTGTTCAACACATTTTGGGTTCTGTAAACTGTTCTTGGAGAATTTGGGTTGCTCACTGTAGCTCTGCTAAGCAGCTGCGTGGCCAAATCTGTTTGATTCTCAGTTACTGAAAACTGAACTAAGCCAGTCCATGTCCATTTGCTTGCAGCCCGAGAAAGCTGTGAGTAAGGGAGTCACATGAGCCATGTGTTTGCACACTTACCAGCCCAGGATTGCATCCGTTCACATGGAACTGCAGCCCCAGCTCGGTGTTCCTGCCCTTCTCCAGCCGAGTTCCTTTTGTCTGAGTCCTCACGGGCTGCTGGCACCATCAGTGCATGGGCACTGTCGGCTCCTCTGGCTGGGCTTCAGCCTGTGCCACTGCTTCACTTTTTAAATGAGCTCATGGTCTTAGCTCTGCAAGTCTTTTATGAATACTGACTTAGGACATGGGTTTTAGATTCTTCAGTCAACCTTACTTTTTTTCTGGATTCATGCTTTTTACTAGGTTGAGCAATGTGGAACTTTTATAGCAGCATCTTTGATCTTAGCTTCTTGCAGCTATTCATGTTTCTGTTCCATTTTGAAAATATTATCTAATACATAATAACTGTCATCTTCAAACTCTGCTGCCTAGACTACAAGGCAACTGCTATTTCCTAGATAATATGAAACAGTGCTGCTTTACTGTGTGGCTCTGCATTTTAATTTCATTACCGTTATTAAAATAATAATTCTTCTTTTTTTTTACTTAATATCATCTAGTGACGTATAAGTTCTAGCTGCAAACCAAATTGTCCCCAGGATTATGGGCTAAGGTGAAAACCAGTTTCACAGACATGTTTGTATATGGTGTTTGAAAATTGAATCACTGTAGTTCTGATCTGGACATCTGTTTTGCCAAAACTCAATTTCATCATTTTAGCAAAGCTGCAATATATGGGCACGGCAATGAGAATGATACTTTTGGGGGTTTTTGTAGTGTTAAGCCGTTATTATTTTAAAGCACTACCCATGCTGAGCTGGGTGTGTATGTTATAGATAGGTATATATGGAAACAGAGAGAGTCTTCTCACTTTGATGCTGTAGATAATGTCTAAAAGGTGCTTTAAAACATGACATACTGTCTGAGTTTGAGAGGTGTAGCTAGTAACTAAAAGTTTTGAATGTAATGAAAGTGTAGGTTCTGAGGTAAATTATCCCTAATCAGGCCAACTTTCATAACATTTAAAAACTAGAAATAGAAAAAGACCGGGCAAGGAATGGAAATAAGATGTCAGATAACTAATCTAAATTGACTTGCAGCAGTTAGTAGAAAAATAAAACTTCACAATTACGAGCTCATAACCTCGCTTTATAAATGCCTGCTTTGAATCCAGGAATGTGATCACATTTCATTTGGAAAGGCAACAAAGGTTTTTAGCGTGATAAATGATGAGATACTATGGTGCTGGTTTTTCTGCAGAATCAGCTGTTTCTCTTTGCTTTCAAAAATATATAGTTGTAAAGATAAGATATACACTAAGGAAAGAAAAAAAAGCCCTTGAAATTGTATGAGAGGCTGAGTGACTGTAAGTGTATTGCCTTAATTGAACCAAATTTTTAGTATGTATATCTTGTCTGTAAACTAAGAAGGTAAAGTTTCTTCTTTGACACAAATAGAGCCATAGCAGCAGCTAATGTGGCCTCTTAGGTCTAAGGAGAATCATTGCTCTGTGTTAGTATTTGTGTGTGTCTGGCATGAATACCCAGGACTCCATCAAGGTTAATTAGAAAGTGTATGCAGTGAGTGTTTTAGGAGCCTACTGAATGTGTATACGAGTGCTCTAGCCAGTTCTAGTGAAGCTAATATGGGCTATTTTATCAGTTATTGGACTGATGACCCCAAAATCAGAGAACTTTGTGCATAGGCTGTGGCAAGCTCTTTGCTTTTTCTGCTTGAACTTTGCTGTTTAATTTTGTGTCTAGAGATACTTTTTTCATATATGTCTAACAACTGGTGGATAAACAATGACTTTTTGTTTCCAAACACCGTGTCTGTGCTGATACCATGAGTCAAGTCACCTTGTTTGTTGACCACATACCTTTCTGTTGTAACTCTGTTTGCTGATGGTGGTTTGGTTACCTCATGTGTAACCTTGCTGTTGAAAATCTTTGTTAGCTGGTTTGTGCACTGAAGAAATACCTGTTTTTATTTCCAGGAATGCCGTTGGCTCAGGCTGTAGCAATTCTTCAGAAACACTGTCGCATTATCAAAAACGTCCAGGTTCTCTACAGTGAGCAGGTGAGTAGTGCATGGGCTGCCTGGGAAAGGCACCTCGTGGTGAATTAAGACATGATTTGTGCTCGTGTATGTATTGCGTGAGTTGTGGGGCTACTTGAAATTGAACTACACCAAATTATTGCCTCACATGAGAGATGCAACTTGGATAAGTTTCATGTCAGATGTAATAATCCTCAGCACAGCAGTACAGTGATTTAACAGCTATCAGTTTTGTATATGCAATGGAGGAGTGGCACTGTTTTTGCTTTAAGAAGTGAAATGTTATGTAATTAGCTGGACAATTTAATTCTAGTCTATTTACTTTATCATTGTGAAGTGGTGCTGCATTTTAAAGAACTGAATCACTCATTGCTTTCTGCTTTTGTGTTTGGTCTGGTGGTGATGAGCCCCACAAAAAACCTTCTGCATCTTTTCTCTGCACTAAGTTCCTTACATGTTTGACTTCCATCAAAAAGGGGACTAGCAGTAAAACCCTTCTGCTAGATCAAGGAAAATGTGTTTTTCTGATGGAAGTGAAAGGGGAGATAGGACAAAGGAGTCTCAGATGTCTCAAAGGACTCTCCAGATGTTTTATGTGCAATGCACGTTAGTAAGAAGATGGTATTCATATGGTGCAAATTACAGCTCTTTGCATCAGGAAAAGGAATATTAGTTTGTATCAAAATAAGGATTTGGGCCTTCTGTATTTGCAGTGAATGCTAAATGGCTAAGAACAACCTTGACTCTGGTGTTCAGTGCTGGATACATATTTCATGTCATTAAATGAATTATCTTCTTTTTTTTCTTTTCACTTTATGTGGATTTATGGGTTTTATGATGACTGAATTTCAAATCTGGCTTCTTGTCATTAATGCATGGGAACGTCTGTCTGGCAGTGAACATATTCCTTTTTTTTTCTATTCTTTGGAGGTTTTTACTTTTTCTTACCACAGTGCATTTGAATTCTTTCTAGGGCTGTTTAGATAAATGATGAGATTCCTGTTCCACTCAGATTGTAGAATCACAGAAAGATTAGTGGTTCAGTGCTAGTAAGCAGAGGTGTAACACTCCTTGGTTTTTTACACCTCTTGCAAAGTTACATTGTTCTTGACTGTGTACACTGAACTATTCTGGCTGCAGAGGGCAGGTTAAGTAGTTTGGGGTTTTTTTCCCCAAAATGCAGTAAGTGTAAAGATGTTTTAGCATCTTTAACTTGCATAATCCAACAAAATAGTTCTTCCCAACTTTCTGGAATCGTTCTAATGATTATTTTTTTCCTGTGTATTATGCAATTCAGTGCCTGATTTTTTTTTTTTTTTTCACACACCACTCAGGGCCTGCTTTTGACTGTCTGGCTCTGTCCTCACCCTCATGCAGAGTGTCATGCGTTTCATTAGCAGCTGAGCACAAAGAGCTCAGTTCTTAGAAGATTCAAAGCTTTAAATTAACTTTGCCATGCACAACTTCTGTCTAGAAAAACTGTACATGAACAGCCTTCATGTTTTTCCTCTTTGCCTTGTAAAAGAATGCCTTTGAGCACAGTGATCAGATGTTATTTAAAGCTGTTGCGTCTAAAGCACTGAATTTCTGATCCTGGAACTCCAGCAGTGAGTATTTCCTTTCAAAAATTTATATGGCAATTAAATGCAATTAGATCTGCCCATGGTGCTCTCTTTAACTTGACATAAACGGGATGCCCAAACTGTGCCAAAAAACCTTGATTAATCATTTTCTGTGAATAAAAGAATTTTAACTCATTTTTGGTCAGTTTAAGTGGGGTACTAATTGCCTTTGTGTTCCTGAGCTTCTTCCTCTGGATTTTGGTTGATGGGATTGTTCAGTGATAAGAGTTTTTCCTGCATCTTGATGTAGCTTAGCAATATAACTGCACATCTGCGTTGCTTCCTTCAAGAAGATCTCTCCTGTTGCTTCTTGGCATCATCTTTCATACTTGAGGTTCTATTTTGTGTATTAAAAGTCACATGAGCTAAATTTGTGCCCTTGAATCTTTCCATGTATTAGAAAATATGCCAGCATAGAACAGAAGCTATTTGCTGTACTAATTATCAAGCTTTTCCTCAGATGTTTGGGGGTTTTTTTTCCACCCACTCAAAAGTACTTGTAATGCTCTCATTAATTTTGAAATAACCTTATGAAAACTGTTTAGAAACCAATGAAATGCAGAGCAAATCCCATAGCAGGACAACTCTGCTGGTGTATTTGAATGCCAGATTACAAAGTGTTTTTTTCTCTATTTGTAGCCTTTCTAAATTAGATTTATAAGGGATTAGAAAATGACTGATCAACATTAGGCCTTTTTATCTCAAGCTTACAGTTCTGTTGCAATGCTGCTTCAGTTCTACACAGAGCCATAAAATTTGTCAGCAGGAGCAAAGTATAGATGGAATTGTGTGAAATGTTGTGAAAGTTTAATTTAGGAGAGAGTTGCCACACCAGATCACTGGTGTTCAGGAAAGATGAGTTCAAACTGGACCAACTTTAGGAAAAGCTACTGCAGTGGTCCAGGGGAACAGGAAATCTGCATCACAGGGGATGGAAAGCTCCATGGCTTGTTTTAACCTAGTGGTGTGAAGTCTAGGATCTGATTACTTGACTATATGGTTTGGGAAGGGGTGAGACATGCACATGAAAATCTGCAGAAACTATCAAGGCTAGAAGACAGTGCTGATGTGAGAAAATTGAGGATGAGAATTGAGCTTTTGACAGTCAAAGCCCAGAGCTCCTCTCAGTAGAGCAAAGTGAGATAGCTTATGCTTAATTCATGAAAGGGCAGTATGGTGTGGCTGTCCACTTTAGAAGCCTTTATTTGCCCCCAGTTGTCCATCCCCATTCTCTCTTTCACTAGAGAACTGCCTGTTGCAGTTCCAAGACATGAGTCTTGCTGCCTGCCTGCCATTCAACATTTTTTCTCCTCTGAGGAGACAGCTTGGGGGGGGAAAGAGCATTTTGAAGCAAATGTGCTTTAGATGGTACATGATCAAAAAGCTGAACTGGGGCCAAGTGGCTGTGTCTGTGTGAATTGTGCTGGTAGAGCAGAGAGCAGTATCCCAGTGGCCCGGCAGGCTGAGGGCACACAGCCTATACAGACACCAGGACAGCCAGTGGAATGTCTCCTATTGACTCCAGCAGACTGCAAATTAAGCCTTTAGTTGTTATGATTCACAGTAACTAAGGAAACCTAAATTCACAACATCAGAGTCTGAAGCCTTCCTTTTGAGGCCTAAAAAAGACTGTGACAGTTTGAGTTTTGAAGTGGAAATCCATCTCTTTGTCAAGCACATGCTTGGTTCTGATGTGAGACTTGGTATTTTTGTGCACCAAGAATGCAACAGAGGCTGTCCCTAATGATGTCTCAGATGCTAAACTGAGAATGTTGATTTTCAGGGTGGGGTTTTGTTGGTTTCTGTTTTGTTGGGGTTTTTTGTTAGGTTTTTTTTTTTTTTT
>VZDJ01000049.1:11554548-11805367 GCA_008694505.1 Cyanoderma ruficeps | reverse complement strand
TTTTGGTTTTGGTTTTTTTGGGTTTTTTTGGTTCCACCCCCTCTTCCCCCCCCACTTACAGTAATGGACAAAGCACCCTTTTAGGAGTTTTTGCAGGGCACAAATATACAGACACTTCCATTTTTTTCATAAGGAAACTGAATTGAGGATGGACAGGTTTGGTCAAATGTATTTTAGTTATGCTTATTCATTGAACAAGTGTTTGTTTTCTGAGGTGGTTTTGTTTTCCTAAAGTAACCAATTTATACTTTCACAGTGATGTATATCTTAACAAAGTAGCCTTGAAATTAAAAGCCTAATGGCTTTTCTTTTTTTTTGTTTTACAGTCACCTCTTAGCCATGACCTCATCCTTAACTTGACTCAGGATGGAATCAAACTGCTGTTTGATGCTTTCAATCAGAGACTTAAGGTAATGAAACACCCCTCCTGCAAACAGACAATGCACACCAAAACCCTGGGATGTATTGATACTTAACAGACCATAAATATGTGGCTCCTTTAGACATTTATTTTGTCGTGTGTAGAGTGCTCTCTTGTGATTATGAACTGCATTTCTTCGGTTTGGGATTTAAATCTTCGTTTGTGGGAGTAGGACACCTTCCCTGTGCTCTGTGACGTACGAGTGCCGCAGGAGTGTGATGGTACGGCGTGGTCTCACCTGCCCATCTTGTCCCAAGTGGCACAGAAAGTGCACAAGGCCTTCACTAAAGCTAAGCCTTGGGTTTGAAATCAGATCATCGTTAATGCAAACCAGACAGTGTTGTTTTCTGCCCAGGTTGCTCCTTTATCTGGGCTGCCATTTCGTTTATGAACCTAAACTTCCTGCTATTCATAGTCTTCATTTAAGCTAGCTTTGCAGAGTGTGGCTGTGAGTGTGTGATTCCCCCTAGAAAGACACATCCAGGGCTTTTGTGAGTGGCTGGCTCCTGCACTGACTTCAGTTTGTTCTGGATGAGTTTTGATTCTTTTGATTGTTGAATTGATGTATTCAGTATTGCTGTTGTGCTTTTAGGTGACCAAGAGCTGATCTGCATCTCTCAAGGATGCTTAGTGTAATTACGATGCAAAATAAAAGGCAGTCACTGCCTTCCCATGGCATTTATCCTTCCAAAGTATCTGTAATGGAAGTGGTATTTTTTATTCATACAAAGTGGGCAACTGTGGGGCTGTAGGGGTATGACTACATGAATACAAAATTTTGAAAATCTCTTAACTGACGCAGTTAAGAGAATATCTGTGTGTAACTTCTTAGTTATTCAGAGTGCTCCTTTCAGCCAGACCAGCTGTGCTGAACAATTGTCACTGATTCTCACCTGGTGGGTGTAAATTTGTCTGTGACAGAAGTGTTTAGGTGTTGATTTGGCTAATTGGGTGAGAGTGAACTGCTCTAATTGCTTTGCTGCTTAACATTTGAAAGCACAAGTGTGGAGTTAAATGTGATACTAAAAAATGGGATGCTTACAGTTTAGGTAAGTCTGGAATATGGTGCTCACATCCATACTTGCAGTGTTTGGAACAGTGGTAGGTGGAGCCCTCTGCCCTTTACTCACATCTAAAATAAAACCAGCAGAAAAATATCACTCTCCAAAGTTCAGCCATTACTTTATCCCAAAAATTGTTGTAGGAGAGAAGCATGTGCTATCAGCTGAAGCTCAAGCTCTTTGTATACTTCATATGTATGAAATTGTTGAATAGCAACCCAGATTGGTTGTTGGAAGTACTTATTTCTCTAAGAATAGCCTGTAATGCCATGGTATACTGGTATTTTTTAAAAAAATTACATTATAAAAATACACATTTTGAAGAAAATTTTCAGTTCAAATTGAGTTCAGCTGAGGGACAACTGAGCACTTTTTTTCCCAGATTTCTGTTTGTAATTGCCTTATGGTAGTTTCTCTTCCTGAAGTCATTCTATAATAATGGAATTCTTGTTTTTGACAAGTTTTTGAATTTACTTATTCAGACTGTGTATGTGGAGTTACAATTTTTAAGAGAAGATCTTGAAAGTTCTTCGTTCAGCTGTATGAAATCTTTCTATCTGGATGTAATTCTGCAGGAGACTGAATTCAAAATTGGCATAATCATTTCAAGTAGATGGTTTGCTGGCTGACTTTTTTTGGGAATGTTGCAATTCTGTAGTGTTTTTGAGGTGCTGTAAGTAGTGTATACCCTGTTTCTTCATCTCTGGTTTCTGAGGGTCTGATTTTGTCACACCCAGTGTGCTAAGAAAGAACCAAGCAAGAGCCTTTCTTGCCTTTCTGTATTTCTTGCCTTTCTTTTCTTGCGTTTCTGTATTTAAAAACTAGTTTTAAAGAAAAAAACCAGAAACCCCAAACTCTGCTGGTATGTGTTTCTAGGTTTGTTTCAAAAATAAAAAAATACAGGAAAAACAATCTCTTTTGTTTTGTTGTGGTTCAGTGGTCTAGTGATACTTCTGTTTGTTTGAACTATGAATAGTCAAGCTGTGTAAATGCATTCAGTGCTATGAAAACTTGTGAAAATGTTCAGAAAGCTTTCTAGAAGAAGTTAGATGGGATCAGTTCAGAAGTGAGCAACAGGAGTTGTTAAAGGATATAGCAGGTATAAAGTAACGCCTGTTTTTAAGATGGTGTGACTCTGTGTTTTCAGTGTTGCTCAGCAGCAGCAAAATTGGAAAAATCAGGAGCCCTTTATTCTCTTTGTGTTGGGTTTTTTTTTAATACACACTTGCTAATAAATTTGACTGTGAAAGAGATTGAAATCCAGGCTACTAAGATGGAAAATCTTGACAATTCCAAGGAAGCTGGTGCAGGAATAGTCAGCAATAATAGTAAGAAGTTGCCTCCCTTTTTTCAGGGAGAAGGGGGAAAGGCACCTTCAGTACCCAAAGCATTGCAGGAGATGTTGCTGATATGAATTTGTAGATCCTGGGCCAGGTTCTGCAAGCAGTTTTAGCATTAAAGTCTCATTAAGGGAGCATTAAGCATGAGTGCTTCCTCTGAGGTGGAGAGAGGGTTGGGTTTCACAGCATTAGTCTGTTATTGCTGGTAATAGACATGTGAGCATTTTTTAAAGTCTTAGTAGTGATTATCAAAACAGTGAGTGTGAGGAAACATCAGCTTTTACTCATTTAAAGCAACTGTCTTCTGACTGTGTGGTAAACCCATCACTGAGCAGTCCTTCGTCTTCTCAGTTTGTCCTCTGCACATAGAATCACACTGATCCTTTTGTCAGTGGAACAATTTAGAAAAAAAAATTAAAGTGCTCTGGCCTATTCTTCCTTATGACTTTCATGGCTTTTGAGATCCTTTGACTGTCATTAATTTTTGCTAAGTTGCACTCATTTATTCCTCTGCTGTTGGTAGAGGGAAATGTTGACCTGAATTGATCTGTTTGAGTCGTGGGAAGAGGGCTGTTGGCAACCTGGGGCCTGTTGGCTGCTGTCAGGGTGTTTCTCTTGGGGGGAGCCTCGTTTGTGCCACTGCAATTCTCTGTGCGCTGCTCCTGGTCGTTCAGCTCATCCTTTGGTCTTGTACTGTGCAGTTTCAGCAGAGCTTCAGGAGGTGCCCAGTGCACACAGTAGTGGCTGCAAAACAAGATCTGGGGTGGGGCTGGTTCTCTCTATTTTCAGAAAAAATTTTGTGGAGGGAAAATATGTGCAAGAGCACTAAAAAAAATGTAAAATCAGTTCTAGCTTTTATGAAAAGTAGCTTTTGTTTTTTAATAGGCTTTAACAGTAAAGGAAATCTGGACATGTCAACAGCACTTGAATTAAAATACTAGATAACTACGTTTTTCCAAGACGCATAATTCCAACTGTATTTTATTAACGTGTTTTATTAATGTTCTCTTGTTGGTTCTGCCAGAATGTTAATTTGTTACTTGCTTGTGCCCTACTTGTTGCTTGTATTCTGAAATGCCATTAAATGTTGACTTTTTTTTTCTAAATATATATAGAGGTAGTGGTTTAAGCATTGCCAGTTGTTTTATTTAGGGTTATTTGCTGGGCATCTCCCAAAACCAAGATTTCCTTCTCAGCTGGTGATATTTTTAGGCTTTAAAGCCACACTTGGTAGCAAGCTCCCTGGGAAACTCTGCTTTATTTTCTCGCTGAAGAGTGTGTCCTATCAGAATCTGCCAATGATTTGTTGGAGGATTATACAAAACAAAAACTGTGTTTTACCTTTGCTTTACAGCAGTTATGAGCTGTACGTGTTTTCTTTTCCTGCTGACACAGGAACACATGTGTAGAATGGAAGAAGCTTGTGTTTGTCCATGACTGCTTGCCAAAAATCATCTGCTTAAAGCCCAGTATAGCCTCAAAATCCAGTGACAGTCATAAAAATCATATGACATCAGTCTCAGATGCCTTCTTGCAGTAATGTATTCAGAACAAAGGATCTGTATCTAATATTTGCTGCAGAGTGGAAAGCTCCTTGGAATATTCAGTGAAGTCTAGAACACTTACTAAATATCAGAACTGGATATTATGGCTTGCCCTGATTCCTTGTGGGCTGCTCTTCTGATTGTCTTCTGTGATATGTGGTGAGATTGTGAGATCCCTTATGTATAGTTGAAATGGGATATTACTGCTGAGTCTTGCTGTGTTCATCTTTTATGTTAGGAGAGCTGGAAAGTTACAGCAGTGTAGTCAGTGTTAGAGCTTTGTGCCCTGCACAGGCTTTCTTCAGGATAATAGGAGCAACCCAAGGAATGGCCCATTGACATTCATCAGAGGATTCCCTAATTAGCTAATCCTTGCTGTTGCTTTCCTTTGAATTTGTGTAAGAGTAACCATTGCAGAAATCAAGATGCTGATGTGTCAGTGACAATATTTCTTGCTGCAGGTAGTATTGATGTACATGGGATATGGGGGTTCTCTCCTGAACCCAGAGTTGTTCAGTCCTTATTCCAGATGTGCAGTTGCTGAGTCAGTTTTTGGAGTCTGATCTCTGACACTATGGTTTATCTTGGCAGAGTTCTGTAAGAAGGGGAGCAAGCAGCACTAGCTAGTTTTGCCTTTTGATAAGGATTTACCTCTGTAATGACTTTTAAGTGTCTGATCTGTGGCAATGTTTCTGTTTCAGGTGATTGAAGTTTATGACTTGACTAAGGTGAAGTTAAAATATTGGTAAGTGATTTAAGACCTCCCATGATTTCCTCTGGTTAGCGTGGCTGGTTTTGCTCATTTTTTAAAGTCCCGAATTCATTTTATCAATTGATTGTTTTAAAACTCAAAAATAGCTGTCATAAAGGAGTGTGCATAATCATCTTTTCTTGATCATGACACTCAGGTAAATTACCGGTTTACTCTTCGGTTTTGGAAGACTTCTTACAATTTAGATGTGGTATTGCCATTAGTAAATATCTGTAGCATCTGTTTGCTTTCCTTCAGGCAGATTAATTTCTTTTTTTTTTTCAGTGGTGTCCATTTTAACTCTCAGGCAATTGCTCCAACCATAGAACAAATTGATCAGTCATTTGGAGCAACACATCCAGGAGGTAAGCCAAAAAAGTTCTGAGAAGCACACCTAGCCTGACAGATTTCTTTCTAGGAAACCTTTCCAGTATGTCTGCCTAGAGCAATGTGTAGGCAGTTCTGTTGTCTTATGATCTGGGGCTGTGTTCCAGAATGGTCACATTCTTACAGCTGGGAAATCATGTAAAATGTATCGTGAGTTCAGTTGTGACTTTTTTGAAAGTGAAATGGTGAGGCAGAGGGTCACTGGCACAGAGTGGTGTATTCAGGTGTCATTAATGATCTGTTTTGAACTGCCAGTACCAGGAAACCGTGAGCTTTGTTGTTGATGCTGTTGTTACAAGTCCATGGTCAGCTCTTTAGCCTCCTTAGGGATTGTGTATACCATGAGCACAGAGATTTGAGCTGCTCTCTGTGCAGTGTCCAGGGCTGTTTGCTCAGTCTCGATGCTCTGTGAATGTGGCTATACCCCTGCTGGGCAGGATCAGATCTGAGCTCTGTGTGTCTGGCTTACACCTCCCTGAGCCCCCCTCTTGTCCTGGGGGCACTGGGGAGGTGTGAAGTCAGTCTACGTGCAGCATGAGCAGAACCAGGAGAAGTTTGTTTAACCTGGCTGAACCCACTCTGACTCTTGCACAGCCACTTGGCTGTTCACCATCTCTGCAGCAGGAAAAAGACTATCTTTAAGCTCCTTGTTTATGTATGAAAATGAAAAGTGTATTTCAGGGGGTTGTTAGGCTATGAAAATAAACCAGTGGTGGAACTTTGAAGAAGATATTTATAATTAAACTGCCCGGGAATGTTCAAGAAAGGGAGCCACAAACTGGCACGACAAGGAAGAACATTAACTCCATGTAGTCAAGATACCATTTTCAGAGCCTCATTTTCTATTTTTAAATTAAGGCAGACCATTTGGAGTAGTCAGGCTGATCCCAAACAGGTGAGTGTTCTTTGTGATGGATGGTGATTGCATATCCAGCCTTTGTCTCTGCTCTCTGCAGACAATCTCTTGCACATTGCAGAACAGGATTTATTAACTGGGGAGGGTCATGTGGGTAGAGCAGCATCATTGCATAATAGCCTGCAGTAGTAGATGAATATCAGATTGAGATAAATGAAGCTTGGAGCATTTCTAGCTGTAATACTCCAAGGACCAGAATTAGCTTTTTTGAATTTTGGTCCTGACATTAACAGTTCTTCTTAAACAGAAGCTCTGAAGTCTGTGGTTAGATCTATTATGGAAATGGTATGTACAAGAGACTGGAGAAGTAAAGAAGGGTAAAAGTGGGTGCTCTGGGTGGCTTATCATTTTTATTTGTTCTGTGATTATGGTTTATTTGCAAATATGTAGAGGTGGAGCACTTCCAAAATTGTGATAATATGAACTGTAAAAATACATACCTAGCCGTAAGCGTTGCCTGTGGAAGTGATAGCATGTTTTATTACTGCATAAAATTGTATGCAAGCACTTAAAAACATAATTTGGCACCACATGTCCTTGTGCTGAATTTGCAGATCTTGTGCACCTGTCATATTCAATTAAGAAAACTTGCACAGTTGCTTCATCTGGTGATAGTTTTTTATAACATCCTTTTACCTAGTGACATGTAGATAAGAAAGTGTATTTATTAAAATGTTGGCCTCTATTGCATTTCAGTGGTGCATTTGCTCATTCAAGTTTCCTCATTGGAAAAATACTTCTTCCATTAACAGCATTTACTTAGCAGAAGTAAATGCTCTGTGTTAAGCTGCCTGTTACAAACAGCTTGAACTGTATTACGCAACACAAGTTTTTGATAACTCTTTTTTTCCTTTGTGTTTCCTGAAACAGAAAAGGTGAAGAACCAGAATGGTTTTCATCATGGGTGGGGGGATGGTGATGGTGTTTCTCATGTCTCACAGAAATTGGAGCTGGGGTGGGAGGAGAAACCTTCCCCTTAATGTGAACAAAGTACCAAATGCTAGTTTTCATGAGGAAAGGAACATAACCATCCCTTTACTTCTCTGTGCTAATACTCGTGCAAGCTCTTTAAATGTACTTCGTTTTTATCTCTGTTAACCTCCACTAGAATTTCACTCAAAATGTCTTTCGCTTAAAACCAAGGTGGTTGCAGCAGAACTTTCCTGCAACGGGATACAGTGGTAGTTTCAAAATAAATTTCAAAAGGTTAGCAACAGTTTTGTGTTGAAACCAACCTTCACTGAGCATTTTTGGTTTTGCCAGATCAGTGGTTTTAAAAAAGAAGAGTCATCAGAAAAATCAACTAGCTTCATTACTTTTTGGCTAATGTTACTTTGAAATGGCAGTACTTTTGTCATGGAGCTTATTGAAATACAACCACTTTGGAGGTCAACGGCTTCATTGAAGCCAAGATTTTTATCCCACATTTCCATGATTCTCTGACCTGACCTCCTGCTGGGAAGGGCTTGCTTTTGCCGGTGGCTCTATTGAAACCACATCCTGTCCTGAGTCTTCATGGTTGTGGCCTTGTGCCGAAGTGCCATTCAGCAAGGATCAGGGCTGTGGGGTTGAGCTCGAGTCATAAGGTAGACGAAAAAGTCCTCCTTCCCTCCTGTCACAGTGGCCTTGCAAAGATGGATGGGGTTACTGGGGTTACTCTGGGACTTCAGCAGGGACCCAGACTCCCTTAAGGTGCCAGAAAAGTCTCGTGCTTGATACCAGTAAGAATTGACTTTTGGATATGCCTCTGGTTTTTACCAAAGCTGTGTCCATTTTGCTGCCTTGCTGGTGTTGGTAGCTTTATCATGTCAGCTCTACAGAAATATTTCCCAGCTGGTCACACTCTGTTGCCTTCCTGGAAGGCAAACCTCCTCCCAGAGAGCAGCAGCAAAGAAGCAGTGCTTTTGCTTCTGTCAACAATATTGAATGGAAGTAACAGGGTACCTGTGTGATATATTTTTTTTTAAATAATAATTGAAAATCCTTACCTTGTTGAGTCATGTGGTTGTGATCTATGGTTTTGAGGGAGACATGAGAGACCTTCCCAAGAAGAAAAAAATTCCTTGCCCTTTAAACCTAAGCATCAACAAACATTGCAGGGGATGGGAACTGATGCGATTTGTATAATCAGATATCACACTTGGCATGACTAGGGGAAAAATAGTTCTCCAGCTGGCTGTGGGCTTTGGAAAAGATGTATCATAATTTATCACATGAGAGAGATTTGTGTAATTTTCCTGCCGATCAAAACATTTCCCTCTCTCCACACATTTTCCTTTCAGTGACAAGCGTGGAAAAGGCTCTTAGCCAGCACATTCTGTAGAAAAGGCAAATGATGACTTTTGAAAGCTTCATGCTTTCTGCTTACTGCTCAACTGTTATTTTTCTATCCTGGGTGGCCTGGCATTGTCCAGATACCTTGTGATATGTCTTTCAAGTTGAACATTGGAAAGACACTATGGGAGGGAGGGAATAAAATACTTATTTATATGCATTTTCTCTCTATGCTGTGTCATTTTAAATATAACATGGTAAGAAAAAAGGGAATATTGAGCCTTTGGTATTCCTTTGGTAAAGCAGAAGAAAGCAGCTTCTCCTGTTAGAGGGTTTCTTTATTGTCTTTAGCCTCTGGTGTTTTCAAGCTGTCAGCTCCTCAGCTCCTGTGTGTTACTAGAACACTCTGTTCCCCCAATGGCTACTGGGCACAGGTTGAAGTTTGTAAAATCAATCCCAAAACAGTTCCCAAGCTCTGTCTTCTGGGATTGTTTTTTTAATCTTTCCACAGTCTCAGAAAACAGTATGTCTTGTTAGAGTAAGTACTGGGACGACGTTTACTGTTGTTTGTAGTTGATGTTGTGCAATTGATTGCAATGAATCAGGACATCTCGTGATGTGGTGACAGCTGGAAGTCTGCGCGCTCTAATTTATTAGTGCTCTTTGTGGGAGCTGACTGGTTGGCTGCTGTTTCTGGTGATGCTATTTTTAATTATCATTGTAAATGGCCCAGGACCTGTGTGTCTGAAGCATTTCCTCCTTGGGCCGTATTACCCGGGAACACAGGGAGCTGATCCGGGCACACAGGGAGCTCCTCTTGGGAGGAGAGGTGGAAGTGGAGGTTGCAGGGTGAGCTCTCCTTTGAACTCCCGTTAGTGCTGCCCCATGGTGTGAAAGAGGGAATTATCAGTGTTCTGTGCACATCTTTCTCAAAGGCTTTCTGGTTAATACTCCACAATGTTTTACATAACAATGAACAGATCTGTTTTGTAGTAATAGTGGCTATTTAAACTACTTTAGAGATATTAAGGTGTAATTGATTGTGTCATGTTGTATGATTGTATTGTTAGGGATGGGTTAGTGCCTGCAGGCTTGCAGAGGCAACTGTAATGAATCTATGGTTTCTCTTATTGAGGTGTTTTTACTGCATCAAATTAAAAGCAAAGCTGTTACAGTCCAGTGTAATTGTGTTCCTCCTGCATTCTGAGATGTAACAAATTCATTGTGGTGATGAAGGTGCTGTTGGATATGAACTGGAGAATTCTTGGATTATTTTGGTAACTCTGTTTTTACTTTCTTTTCCCTTTTAGTGTATAACTCAGCTGAGCAACTCTTTCACCTCAATTTCAGAGGACTGTCATTTTCTTTTCAGTTAGACTCCTGGACTGAAACCCCGAAGTACGAGGTCAGCAATCATTCTTGGTTAATGGATGGTCTTTTTGTCTCTATGGTACTTCAGAAGTTTTGCTTACATTGTGTCTTGCTGTCTGTTGCAAGCAAAAGAAACCAGTAATTCAGAAAGAATTGAACTCCTCAGTTGAATTCTTATTAATGCTATGTAACCATGTCAAAGTAAAAAATTTACTTCCTGTTGACAAAAGGTGTGTGCTTAGGGGTTTTGCTTGTATCATGAACTGGGACTAGCAATTCTGTTGGTGAAAGAAATCTTCTAAAAATATCAGTGCTGTCTATGCAAATACATAAATATTAAGCAATCTACTGGGAGGCTGTTCTTTTATCAGATATTTTTGAATCTCGTCAAAGTGATTATGCAACTAAAGTAGGATAGACTTCATAAAATACATTTTCATCTTAAGTGTCCTTCAGTATGAGTGCTTTTAGCAAGCCAAATGAATGAGTTTTATTTGTAATGCCTGTTTGCATATTCACCAAATGTTTGGATGAGTTACTGAATAATTAAATGCATTACTGCATTCTCTGAAATCTTTGGAAATCCCCATCTAAAGTGGGAACGAGATCAGGTCCTCTGTGGTTTCCTTCTGTACTAACAAAAATATATGTGTAACTTGTTTTGTGTGAGGATGGAAATGCTCTCAGTTGTATAATCTGTCTTTACCAGTTAAAAAGCATTAAAATAAAGGAGCATACAAAGAGCCAAAACAAAGAAGAAATCAGCCAACATGATGACACATGTTCTTTGTCACAGCCTAGTGCTTTAGTGGTTGTGGTTGACGTGTCACAGGGGGTAACCAGGGGAAGTTATTGTTTAGCAGTAGTGAGCGTCAGTTGGGTTTCAGATTGGAAGGTGAATAGAAACCTAATAAACCCAAGAAAAAGAATGCCCCAACAAAGAATAGTTTCTTTTCATGCAACAGTTCCCAGGGCATTGATGAATGACATTGCCAAACTACTGAGGAAGTCAGTTGTTTGACCAAAGATTTGAAAAGATCATAAAATATATCAAGTTGGAAGAAACCTGTAGGGATCATTGAGACCAACTCTCTGCTCCTTGCAGGACTACCTAAAAGATGTTAAAATAAAACTGCTAGAACAGTGGAGAAAGTAATTTTGCATTCTCTAAGTGTCTCACTCAGTTGCTCTAGTGAGGTTAGTAAAATGTCTTTGGCACAGAGTATAATGCCAAAGTCTCCCCAGAAACAGGTAGAAGTAGGATCATTTTGAAAACAGAGTAGTATGAAACAGTCCACAGGGAAGACAAGTATTTGTGGAGATTTTTAGAGAGGAACATTAGAAAAGATTGAAGAGTGAGGTCAAATTTGAATCTGTCAGAATCTGTCGGGTTTGGGGAAGATTGTATAGGAATGCTAAGCGACTTAGCAAAGCAGTGTAATCTTCTGTGTATGGAAATGGAAAAACTATGAAGAAAACTTTGGAGTTTATTGTATAGCTGGAAACAAGCTGCAAGTGAGGAGAACATGAAAATGTTTTCTCACTTCAGTGATCTGAAGTCTGACTACTTTAAGAAGCAAAAGATATTAATGTTGTAGGCAAATTCAGGAAGAGGGTTGAAATCGGGTCATCTCTAGATTTGCTAAGTAGTGGAGGTTCCCTTAATAACTACAGCAGTGAAAGTTATTGTTCTAGGTTAATTTTTTCCTAAGAATTTTGTGTGTGTTTACCTTATGTGATTTCTTGCTAAAGTAGACCAGGTAATAGTTTGCATATTGTGCATCTTGTTTTTGTTGACTGCTTGTGACAAATACAGGGTTTTTTCTGTCTGGTGACAGCAAAGTATGTTATTGCTCTTGAATGTCCTGTCACATTGAGAATTGAAAGAAATTCCTTCTTCTAGTGCAGTAAGTCAATCTGACTTCCTTAGCATGCTTTCTATTTGATGAGAGCACTCAAATCCCTGTCAAAACAGTATGTGTAAGAATGTGGTGATAAGGAGAGTGGAAAATCTGTTTAATGAACAAGTTTCTGTTCATCAGATAAGGCATCTTGGAAACCAGCAAAAACTTCAAAAGGGTGAAATTAATGCAGTGGGAGACAAAAAAGGGAAGATAGTTGAGACCTTATATACAGTGTATCAGTACAAGTACTTGGGAATTGCTAGCTGCCAGTGATCAAACCAAGGAAAAACTTGAATTCTCAGTACACACAGTGGCTGATTGTCAGACTGATGGCGTTTTTTGATGAATAAACCGAATGAGTGTTTCACCCCAGCTCAGGAATCCAGGAGTGGTGAAATATAAAGAAACACCACCTGGAAGGTTGTGGTTTTTTGTTATTTTGCCCCCTTGTCTTTTGCTGGATCCTTACTTGAATTGGTAAGCATATACTGCATCTGTAAAGCAATTTCTGACCTTAAGCTGGAGTGTCTGCTGTGTTGTATAACAAGAATGATTTTGTGTTTCCCCAGCCGAACTTTGCCCATGGTCTGGCCTCTCTTCAAATTCCTCATGGCGCGACTGTGAAACGCATGTACATCTACAATGGCAACAGTCTGCAGGACACCAAGTATGTACAGCTGCTCATGCTCTCCCATCGTGTATTTATTGCTTTGCCATTGCTACATAGAATTGTATCTTTTTTTTGTTCAGTTTGGGTCTTCTGTGAATTTGGTGATGTGCAGAATGCCTGTAGATACCAGCTGCAGTCTGATTTCTGTGGGTGTTGTCCTCAGACCTTATAATCAAATGTTGGTTTGGTTCATGTTGCTGTAAAATGAGCTTGGTTCAGCTGTAGTAGGCAAGTTCAATTGACCTGAAAATGAATTAATTAAAATGAATTTAGTAACACATGTTTAGGCTATTCTTCCTCTAAATTTTGTTTGTGCTGATGACCTCTTCCTAAGCAAATCAAACTTGGTGTAGGCAGTCAGTAGGCTTGTGGCATATTGATATGTATGTCATGGCAGGGCCCTATTAAGGGTCTTAAACTCTCTTGCTAAACAAAACTAAATAAAATATACCATATGCATTATCTCCCACATGTTCAGTGTATTTGCAGATATCTGACTGAGCTTACTATCTTAAAGGCCAGACTGGATGGGGCTTTGAGCAACCTGGCCTAGTGGAAGGAGTCCCTGCTCATGGCAGAGGGGCTGGAATTAGGTGATCTTTAAGGTCCCTTCCAAGCCAAACCATTCTAGGATTCTGAGATACCTGATCTTAGAAATACCCAAACTGATAAGATGGTATTTTTTGCAGAGACAGTTGAGTTTTAAGGCCAGGAGATGAACACATCCTTGGATTACTGCTCAGAAGGGAGGAAGCCTTGTTTATACAGACATTGTCTCCTAATTAGAAATAAGTGCACTTGAGAAAAGTGCTGTTGTCTGTCCCCATATGTGACATGGTGAGCTTCAGTGAAAGCACTGATTGTTGCGTGGGGCTCTGTTGTGTGTGAGAGAGAGAGCTCAAAGCCCAGCTTTTAGCTTGTCATTCACCCAGAGGAGGAACATAGTAACATAAGAACAGAGAATTTCAGGCAGCATGTCCAAGCTGATACACAGAAAATATGCCTTTCCATTAAAAATACCTCACTTGGGACTGTTATTATTTGCTAAAATAATATTGTTGCTGAATTAAATTGGGAACTTCCCCAGTAAAGCAGCACAGTTGCCTTTGGTGTATCTGCACAAGCTGATTTCATGTTCTGGGCTATGAAGTACCTTCCCAAGAGCAGTGAAAGCATCACAGAAAAAGCTCTTCTGCTGCATTTGGGTGATATGCCTAGTTCACAGATTTAGTTAGCTCTAAAAATTCCACAACTTCTGTTTTCCCTGAGAGAAATCTGAGCTTACATGACCTCATAGGAGATGTCCAAAGGCTAGGTACAGTTTCTGTAATTCCTTAATTCCTGGAGTCTTTGAAACTTGCTGGGTTTTTTTCATTAATGGTAAAGATCTTGCATTTGAGTGCTGTCTTGTTCCTCTTCCTTTTCCCCCACACTTTCTGATCTTTCTGCTTAATACAACTTCTAATCTTCAGTCACAGTTACAGGGCAGCTTTGTCAAAATTAATGTGCTCTGTTCCAGTGAACTGGTACCAGCTTATTACAGGAAGACTTGAAGGTGAAGCAAATCCTATGCACATTTTGTGTGATTGGTTTCAGGGCTCCCTTGATGCCCCTCAGCTGTTTCCTTGGGAATGTGTACGCTGAGAACGTCGATGTTCTGCGAGATGGAACTGGACCCTCAGGTTTACGGCTTCGCCTGCTTACTGCAGGTATTGGCACTCAGAACATGGCACTGGTTGTTCTCCTCAGGGGTAAACCTGGGTAAATTAAGCACACATCAAATATGTGATGATTTAATAAGTGATTTCAAAGTGTTCTATCTACCTTATTTTGAACTATTGGGAACAAAACCCAGTTAAATCCTTTTGAAGGTGAACCTGCCTGTTACTGCATTTTCCTAACCCTGGAGAAATCACTGAGAAATGGAGCCCTCACATGTTTCAAGTCTTAAGAATCTATTTGCGGAAATGGAATTTGTCTCCAGGTGTATGTGTAGAAGAAGACAGATCACTGTTCTCAGTAGATCACTAAAAAACCCCGTGACAAACCAAGAAATGTCATGTATGTGAGCATTTTCTGAGATTCCAGGGAACTGTATGATGCTGATATTTTTGTGACTAAATCTGAAAGGCTTTTGAAAATGCCAGCAAATGACTATGTTAATACTGCAGCCTTAAACTGCACTTCCAATTCAGTTCTGTTTTCATTTACTGTAAGAGACAGTGGTGCAAGTGAAGAGAGGCTGATGAGCTCTCTTTTTGTATGTGCTTTCAGAGATGGTGCTTAGAAATTAGGGAAAGATAGAACAACTGCAAAGGAGTATTGTTCAGTCACCATAACTTGAGACTTGACAACGTTTTTAAGAAATAATACTGAGTTGTTAACAATTTTCATTAGGAGGCTCAGCTTTTGACCTGTCCTGAATGCCTGCTCTGTGTATATTGAGAAAACACTTGGAATACATTCACAATATGCAGAAGTTGAGAAAAAAAAATTATAGATGAAGAATAAAAAATTATGAATAAAAATGGAGCAGATATTTTCAAGCTACTTTGCTTCTCTTATTACAGAGGAAGATAAGGTAGAGCTGTCTAGTGCAGAGAACACATATACTCATGTAGTGGGGAAGGAGTTAGCTATAGCATCATAGTTATGTAAATGAATTTTGAGAAATTGGACACTTACAGTGTCAAAATGTATATGCATGAGGCTTAAAGGAAATGTTGTCAGTGAGTAAAATAATTAATAAAATATCACTGATGTTCAGACAAACTTGCAGAGGCAGTCTGGGCATGTGCTGTTCATATCTTGCAAAATTTATAGAAACTCTTGTCGATCATATTGCACACCTGTTCTAGCTCAAGTTTCTCTGCTCCTGTATTAATTTGAAGTTACTGTTGCTTAAGAAATCAAGGCTGACTGAATTGGATTTTTCTGATTTATTTTAGTGGGTAACTAGCTACATAAATAATGCATAGTGAGGAAAGCTAAGTGTGTATTTAGAGCACATCCTGTGTTTTGCAGTAACTGCTGCATATGTGTACTTGCGTTCTGGTAAATGTAAGATGCTGCATTCCTGAAAGCAAATGGGCTCACAAAATGCAACATCTTTCAGTTTCCTAACATCTGGTAACATCTGTCAGCAATTCATCTGTGTAACAGCTATTCAATAAGATCTGGTTTTAATGTTGTTTGCACAGGGATGTACTTGCTATTGATTTAGTAAGTCATGGGAATCTTGAGTAAAGAATGTGTGATACACATATTTTGTGATACAGTTAATGTGGATGAGGAATTTTACTTTATGTGCTTGATGTTTTTAGCTGGAGATAAATCTCTAGCTGCTCAAGTAGGATATTCTAGGGATAGAAATAATTTGTGGTGTTTACTGCTAATAGCCACCTGATCAAACTGAGATGGGTTGGGAAACCAAGTCATGTGCATGTGAATGGCAAGGAAGTGAAGGTAATATGGCTGAAACTGGAGGTTAAAATGGGGAGCCATGCAACAGTCAGCACATGCACCGCTCTGATAAGAAATGTCTACACTGTTGCAAAGTAAATGGTTAAATTTAGTTTGGCACTGTTGTCTGAGGAATGCAGCTGTTTGGTTTGTGATAAATAAAGGAATGCTAACCTTTTGGTGTTGATTTGCTGATGTATTCTGTGATCAGGAAGGATGCATGTAGAGTTGTTTTCCATTCCTCAGGCTGTGGCCCAGGTGTTTTGGCCGATGCCAAGATGCGGGTATTTGAGCGCTGTGTGTACTTTGGTGATTCCTGCCAGGATGTGCTCAGCACCTTGGGCTCTCCACACAAAGTCTTCTACAAGTCTGAAGACAAGGTGAGAGAATTCATTCAGGCACAGACTGTGTTCAGTGGTGTCTCAGTCTCATCACAGTGCTTGTGTTTGGCAAGGTCAGTGAAGTCGAACTGCCATGTAGCACAAATTACAAGTGCTCGACGTATTACTTGACATAATAGCCGAGGCTGAACCATTATATAATGGCTTTTAAGAAGCTTTTTTAAAATCTAAATTAATGCAAATCTATTTAAATTAATTAAAAAATCAAATTGCATAGTGTTGACTGTTTTAAGAATTGTTACAAATGGGAGCACTTTTTTATCCAAATGTGCTGCCTGGTTTTTTTTCACTTCAAGTGTATGTAAAACAACCCTAGCATATACTTTGATCTTTTCCTAATGTTTTTATACAGCATCATGTAAGTAAACCTTGTCATTCCAATTACTGGAAAAGCTGATGTGTCACTGTGCTGCTGCAAGCAGGTGGTGGTCCTATCATGAAGCACACTATCTTACGTAGTTGAACAAAGGCTTAAAATGAGATTTGAGCAATTTGTTTGAATGTAGAGATGTTATTAAAGGCATTTATCTTTGAGAATTGTTGAATGCATCTGAAAAATGTGTTTCTTGCAGATGAAAATCCATTCACCCTCGCCCCATAAGCAGGTCCCATCAAAGTGCAATGACTACTTCTTCAATTATTTCACACTTGGAGTGGTGAGTGGAAAGCTTCCCTAAACAATTCATGTAAACTTCTGATTCAGTTACACAGCAATCCTTTCAGGAGGCTGAAGGCTCTGGGAAATGAGAGGCTGCAAAACTCTTGATTTCTGCCCTAGGAATCTCTGGATGTGAAAAGCTGCACTTGACTTTACTTTAACACTTACAAATTTAATCAGCAGTGTTTTATCTCCACCAGGGCTCTTTGCCTTTTGCAGTCTCAGGTTCTCTCCTTTTTCTGTCATGCCTGATGCATAGGTAACTAGTTCCTGAGATCCATGCCCCTGTCCCACAGAACTGAGGCAGGTGTGTCATAACATTAGTTGTGAAAGTTTGCTGAGCTGTGGGGTGTAGTTAAATCTTCATGTTCCTTCTTGCAGCTGTTTTGCTTTAGTCTACGTTACTGTAAATAATATGCAGAAAAACAAGACCTCCTTAGAAAACTTGCCAACATTAGCAAATGAAGCTGCAGTTGTGATTGAGTGCTGGAGGAAATGTGTTATTTGAATTCACAAATAGTCTTATTTTCATAGTTTGATTCAGTTCCAGAGAGATAAATATATGTTACTCTATACAGGTGCTATTTTAAGTAATCTAGGGCTGGTTTGGGGAAAGCCACCTTCCTTTATCCAGATTGCTTCATCTGTCTTTTTTGTCTTCAACAGGATATTCTCTTTGATGCAAACACTCACAAGGTGAAGAAATTTGTCCTGCATACAAATTATCCTGGTCATTACAACTTCAACATGTGAGTGTACAATATTTTTTCATGAGTCGCTTTGGTGTATCTAGTAACCTGTGGAAGTTTCAGACATCATTAGTAACATCTTTTTAGTAGTATTTTCTTTTTACTTTTAAATGCCTTTATATGTACTGGCTAGTATGTCTTAAAGCAGTGAGTGATCTAAGGTAGTTCTTGGTCCAGGTATGAAGTACAAACTTGATAGAGGCAAACTTTGTATTAGCAAGAGTGCCCATTTACTGGTAGCTATGTTGCTGTTTTTTCCTAACATGATTTCAGTTAGTGATTAAAAAACTCATGCTTCTGAACATTTTTTCAATACTTTCTAAGTGTAAACTCTTTAGAGGAGGAGCATGAGTTAGTGATTGGATGTCTGATTAAAGCAGTTAGTGACAGAGAAGTCCATAGTGCTATTTCATAGCTGAATATTTCTCCATTCACTCTATGTAACAATAGAGTAATTTGTGCTGAAGGGCTTCTTGTGTCCTCTAAAAAATTTTATTAGGACATTCCCAGACTGCTGCCTTTTTTGATATGGAAAATCTAAGTGAGAATTTAATCTGCTATCGTGGATTCTCACTTGCATTTTATTATTGACGTGACTTTTCATTAAAGGGATTATTAAGCGCTGCCAGTCTGTGGCTGTGCAGTTTATCTTGGCATCTCTGTTTTCTAATAGCTTTATGATTTGCACTTTCTAGTTACCATCGCTGTGAATTCAAGATTCCACTCGTCATTAAGAGAGGTGAGCATTTCCCTGTGTCCTGCTTCAGGGGGCACACAGTGCTCCAAGGGGAGCTGGGAGCAGTTCTTGTCTCTCACTGTCCTTCGTTATCAGAGGATGCTAACAGTAACAGTCATGGAGACCGAGAAGAAATTTTGGAATTAGGTTTCTATTTAAGTGGAAAAGACACTTCAGGGCAAGGTAGCAGTTCTCTGATTTTACTTGTTCTACCTCTTTGCTTATTTGGATCACACAAATATTTAGCTGCAACATCACAATATCCTGTAATGCTACCACTCTGCTAAAATCAATTACCTTGTACCTGGAGACTCTCAAAATCTCTAAGACAGTGTTAGTCTGAGCTAACCAGACTGTCATCTGTCCAGTCCACTGGTATTTAATATAATCTGGTTTATCTGGGAATGAAAATAAACATCCAGAATATGGTGGCTCTGTGTGCTACAGACAAAGTATGTCTGTTTGTGTTCATGTGAAAATCTCTACTTGGAAAAAAAAAATCTGTAATCAGTAGTGCTGATTTGGCAAGGTAATACCAAGATATTCTCAGTTCTGTGCATGTAACTAATCTCAGCAAAGTGGGGTTTATCTGAAGATCACAGTGATTGAAGTAGACTTCTTCAACATAAGAAAAAACGTGTACTGGATTTGGATTATCCTGGGAATGCCAGATGCTGCCTAGGTTTTGGCCAGGGATGTTTTCCTCATTCTGATTGGTATTTACTGCAAGCACTTTGCTGTGTGAAGTGCAATCCTCCTGTGGCCGTCACAGCAGTTTGAGCATATGGAGGATTAAAAACCTGGAAAAACAATGTTTGGGTATACAGGCTTATATGAAAGTTGATTGGTACTTCAGCCAAGAGAATGAGTATGAAAATTCTTGCTTCTAAAATTATTTTCCCTTAGGTTATTGTACTTCAAAGCATTAATTTGTAATTAATTTTATTTACCTCAAGTAGCATTATGAATTTATTCTTACTGTGTCTGGTTTTTTGCTTATTTGGCATTTCTAACCAGCTTTTCTGGCCTCTAGCTTATGTCTAGGACATGTAACAAGTTGTGAACAGATGTTATAACAATTTTGAAGAGCCCATCTTCTTCCCTCTGGTGGCAGTGCCTGATGCAGTTTTATTAGTTCCATTTGTAGTTCAAGTTCAGATGATAAATTAAGAGCCAGAGTTCAAGTTGCACAGACACTGAACTCTCAGCATAAAGAGAGCATGTTTAGAGAGTAAAAAATACAGAGGAGCAAATGGTCTTTAACTTGACTGAAAGCTGTGTTTGAGATGTTTAGTGTCTAGGTCCATTCCCACTGCTTTGGGAACGTGCTTTCAGTATTTAGGAGTACCCAGATATATGTATGTAAGATATGTATGAAAGTACTTGAAACCACCAGCAAACCGTTTCTGTTTAAAGGCTGTAACTGTACCTGCAATACTGTCCTTTTATCATTTAATAGGTATGCTGTGATTCCCAAGCTCTCTGCCATCTTTATTTTGGAAGTGATGTTTTAACTGATTTCAGGCCTGCCAGCTCCTGAGTCTCCAGATGTCAGTTTTAGCCAGTTTTCCTTCCAAGTGCAGTGAAGTGTTTTGGGCTTAATGAGTGGCACATCATGTTACCTCCTCGAGTGGCTGTGCTAGGCCTGTTAGCTTAGTGCAGCGATGGAGTTTCTTTTGTATGGTGTTCTTCCACCAAAGATTAAAGCTTAAGCTTTTGTAATCTTAAAGGTGGGAATTGCTTTAAATAGGGATGTTTGCCTNAAATAGGGAAGTTTGCCATGTCACCTTAACTGGCATTTAGTCAGTGTTTACTGACAATTCTGATTGCTAGTGAATGCTGATGAATTTGTATATGACCTGATCTAATGCTCCTGTCTCTCCTGCTATCTGGGGACTGCTCAAGCTTAAGCTATAAAAGCTTTTCTGTTTTTGTTTCATAGATAGTGCTGACTCACAGACAGAAACATGTACAACATACAGCAAGGTAAGCCTGTGCAGAGCTGAGTGTTTTCCTAATTTTCTTAAACCATCTAAATGATTCATGCCAACTTTATAAATACACCTCAAAGAAATTAACAGCACTGGTGTCATGCTGTTCTAAAGTGGAATAGTAGAAGGCCAACAGTTAGTGTGTATCTTGTGTTTTAAATATTTTGGTGCATTAAAAGATTGAATTAATTCATAATAGCACATTTCAAGTAAACTAAATTACTACATTATGGCATGGCTTGCCTTTTAACACAGCTGCAGGTAGGAATAGGGAAATAAGTGATAGGGGAAGACAACAGCAGTGGTGGTTGAATGTTAGCTGGAGACATGTGCCTAAACAAAATTCTCACAGAGCTATTGTACTAAACTTAGCTCTTGAAGACATGTACTATTTAACAAGAGAGTCCAGTGCCCTTCCACTTTCTTCTGAAGGGCAGCAGTAATGGGATGTTTCTTAGGCAGCAGCCTTTCAAAAATGTCACTGCCAGTGTGACACCACCTGATGACAGCAGGCTCCTTGAAGACTCTACAGCCTTACCACCTAAATGAACTTCCCAGCTGGGCAGTTGCTGCTGCATGTTTGGCAGCTGCATTAAGTTGAAAAACTTCTCAAAAACTGTTCATCAGTGTCTCTGCAGTCAACATTCAGCCAGTGTCAGTGTTGCTCTCTTGGTTCCTGGGGTGCCAAATGAAGGATTTCCTTGGCGAATTTTGAGTCCCATACTAGGAAGAAAAATTGGAGTCAGCAATCTAGAAGATGCCATTCTATAGTTTTTGATTTGAATTAGCTTACTTCCTTCAGTGCTTTGACTTATTTCAGTCTGGTGTGTGAAACTGCAGCTTCTTGGAGTCTTGTTAAAGTGAGGAAAACTGTTGGACACTTCCCAGTCATTAAACAGTGCAGCTTTCCTCTTCTCCAATATTGTTGCTTAAATCAAAGAAAGACTTTTGGGAGAGGTAGCAGTGGGGCTATTTTTCCTCTCTGCAAAGGTATGTAAGAGGATATTTTGTTGAAGTTTCCCACAGCTGCTTTGGGTTTTGAGGTGCCCCTAAAATGCCACAAGACTTTCCAGCTACATTTTATCCCTAAGATCCATAGAGGTTTTTAAATTAATAATTCAAATTCCAAACTATTTTTAGACAAAAATGAGAATATACCTTATGAGAATTTACTAGCCTTAGTAATGGATAGTTCCATTACTGAGTATGGCTCCAGTCACAAACTACTTCTGTAAATACAACCTCAGGTTTATTTGACAAATAGGTTTGTCACAGACAAATGTGCATGACACTCTTTCTAGATCAAAAGAGAGTTTTCTTGTGCCTCGTTTTAACACAAATTCGCTGATGTATTTACAGTGGGACAGTATCCAGGATCTGCTGGGGCACCCTGTAGAGAAGCCAGTGGTACTTCACAGGTAAAAGTCTCTCTTTATTTTGCTTGGCAAGGATTGGGCTGACAACTGGGGACTAGTGTTTATGGCACTGGTTACTTTCGTACTGCTTTGCTGGTTAAAGTTTCAGGGCTTTTTGGCCACTAACAAGACGAGATAGCTGCTCTCAGAGGAAATAACCTGACATCCTGAGTGAAAGCATTTCCAAAATTCCTTGAAATGTAAAATCCAGAGAAGATCTCAGAGAAAACTGTGCATTGAAAAGTCTCTTTCTTTATGAGTAATAAATAGTGCAGAGTTTTTATGCTTTTTTAAAGTATTTCAATAACATAACATTATATAGCACAGCATGTATGTATATGATTGCATATGTAGCAGCAGTCTGTCTGAAGAAGCTTGTCTTTAATGACCATACATGGTTCTACAGTTCCTTTAGGCTCACTGAAGATAGACTAGCTCTTAAATTTGCTGTGTTTCTGCAGCCATTGAGGTGGATACTGGGTTAGATGGGCATTATCTGTTTGCAGGGTTATCATTTTATGATGTGAAACCACGATTTTTATCTCAGAACAAGTGTAAGTGATGGGTACTTTGCAAACACCACACCAATTTCAGATAAATTAATGTATTTTTATCAGACTTTCATGTGATTTTGACTTTATTTTTTTATTTTTTTCCCCCTTAATCATTGTGCCCTGTGTTCTCTTTACTCCTGTGTTATACCAGTGAGATGATTAGAGCAGAAGCCATGTGAATGAAGTAAAGCTAAGGTGGAATAGTGATGACATAGAGCCCTTCTATTTTTTCCATCTGTGTTGTAGAGAGTAGTTCAACCAGAGAGCACTTTACTGAGCCCATCTCAAATGGCTCAGACATGCAATTTGAAAAACTGACCAGTTTACAAGAAAGGACAAAAGGTAAATATTCATTAAGGGTTTTTTTGGCTGTAATCTAAAATTCATTGCAGTCAACAGAAATTGTCAATATACAAGCCAAAAATACCAGAAATAACTGGAAGAAAAGTGGTACATAGATCTTGAAAATTCGTGTTCAATAAAACTTGGACTATTCTATTTCAGCATCATATAGGTTAATCTTCTTAACATGCTAAATCCAGTTGATTAATAGACAGTATGTAATAAATACAAATAATGGACTATATATAGTAAATACATATGGTAGAGGTTGAGACACCAAAGGAAGGATCTTGCACAAAAGTAATGTGTAGTAAGTAACATGGTGCTTCTCTCTTCCTGTGTATCTGGAGTTTTTTTCGGGTTCTTCCTGTTCGAGTTAAGTGCAGGAGAGTTTTCCTGTAGAGGTCACTAGTGGCTTTTTGATTACTTTATTCCCAAGTGTTATTAACAGCTCTGCTGCACCAAGTAGAGTTTCCTTTGGCTCACTTGGAGTCTAACAATGGTGTTGCATAATGTAGAGGTACTTTCTTTTGATGAAAGCCATGATAAAGATGCTGTAATTTACCTTATGTTGCTGAATAGTTATTCCTCCTTAAGATGTTCCTGATCCTCACATATCCATTTTAAAATTTTTCCCCTCTTTTCTGTTCAGGTCGTCATCTCCGAACAACACTAACCCATTTGGGTCAACCTTTTGCTTTGGACTGCAGCGAATGATTTTTGAGGTTAGGAAAAAACCCTTTCATTTTTATCTGAGCATGGGAAGATGAGGAGTTTGCTATTACTATGAGTGGCTTCTTATTTCCTGTTGCAATAAAAGCCAGTGCTTGGGAGTGGTGTAATTTTAGTGCCTGTTGGCAGAAAGAGGGAACTTTGCAACCTCTTCTCTGAAGTTGTACATTTGCATGTTAAAGCTGAAACTTCAAGTTTATCACCTGGAACTAGCAGGAGACACATTCATGTGGCTGGTTGGAGCAGATGGTGTTGTGTCATGGAAATCTAAGAGACTGTTTTTAGGAGCTAGCCAAGAGCTTGTTGCTGTCGTTTGTTGTTGGGATTTCTTTCTTCAGGCGGATTACTTCTGTATTCACCATTTTAATACTTCTCATTTTCTGTTTAGTGTAGCACTTTTTTTAATTTCCCTTTTCCCTGCTGTGCTTTTGCAGGTGATGCAGAATAATCACATAGCTTCTGTTACTCTGTATGGCCCCACACGGCCCAGCAGCCAGTTGAGAACGTCGGACCTTCCCCAGTGAGCATCCCCTGCAAAGTCAGCTAATCTCAATGCTACAGAATTAGTACAGCGTGCCTTGATTTGCTGCCACTTATAATATGGAAAGCACGTTATGATTTTTTTTTTTTTTCAATAAGCCTTTCCACCCAGGAGCGGTGTGGAGAGGAAATTCTCTCAACCCTTCATCATGGGGCATGGAACTGTTGATGGAGGAAAGCAGCTTAGGTGCCTGTGCCGTCATTTATTCCTCTCCGTTGCCCTCATCCTATGCAGCACAGACCTGAAGAGACTGTCCCTCCTTCTCAGCTGGCAGAAGGGGGAAATGGAAGAGGGGCACATAATGACTGCAAGAATTAGAAGCACAAACTTTCTGAGCCTTGGAGCATCTGGAAGCAGGTATTGATTTTAGTCTGTTTGTGTTACTGTATTGATGTGGTGGTCACATTTTAAGAAAACGTGTGTGTATATATATATATATAGATCTAAACACCTCGGTATTTCTGTGGCTTAGGACATTGTACCAAGTGTGACAAGGATGTATATATGTCCATGATTTCAGGCACCACATCTTTGTGTAACTTTAAACCAAGCAAGTAGCATGTGCATAATACTTGGTTGTAACATTTGCACTACATACACTTTAATTACTTGATAAACGTTTATCTTCACTGAGGAGCATCTGTGTACTGGGTGTGAGTGGGGTGTGGTGGTTATTTAATGTACACTGCGCATAAAGCTTATTTATACAGTGGATCAGATTTATCCACCTTCCTGCACTAATATGTACTTGATATGCTGATACAATTTTTTTCTGTCATGGCTGGTTTACTAATTTTTTTCATATGCAATTTCGAAAGAAACAAATTCTGGAAGGGGTTATTTCTATGACTGAATTATGTTTTAATGAAAAGATTTGATACAATTTTTTCATACTAGTGAAAAATTTAATGAAGAAATAATGTTGCCTCATTTGCCTCTGTTCCAAAATCCTTTATTCCTACTCCGTTTCCTCAGAGAAAGCAAAGCTGTATATAATGGTATCTCAGAAAGAAATTCTGGAATTCCGCCATCACCAAGATAACCTTTTCTGTAACTTTTGATGTGTGATTTTAATTTATGCCAAAGGTTTAGCCAAAGACATCCTCGTTGTAGTTTCACCATTTCTGTACATATATGCTAACTGCACACCCCACCCCAGCAGACAGGATATAGGCTTCTTTCTAGTTGGGAGATGCTGCTCGCAACATTTTATCCCAGGAGGATACTTTAGGTTTCTAGTTCTCTTACCAGTCTTATTTGGGAGAAATAGGTGGTCTGTCTTTGAAATAATGAACCCTTTTTAAAAATGGACAAGAGATATGTATAATTTTATCCCATTTTTAATATTTTGGTGTCGCAACTTGTGATACATAGATGACAATTTTGTGAGTTTTACTATGTGTGTACAGATTTTTGTAAATATGACATTTTTGTAATTTTAACTCCATGTACAGTGTAATCCTGTATAGTTTATCAATGAATGAGAGATAGGAAATCGAATGTTAATTGAAGTTTTGGATTCTGGACCAGTAGCAGGGATAAATGTGTGTGTGTGTGTGTGTGAGACGTTCTTTGCCATTTAGTCTTCCTGTATACTGTGATACTCTAAACTGTTTTGCTAAAACAAACAAAAAAGCCCCATGGAGAATCTAATGGATAAGGAAAAAGTTACTGTTTACCTTTATCCCTAGGTGTCACTCCTGTTGAATCCCTGTTCAATCTGTGCTGTCTCCTGTGATCGTTGCTTGCTAAGAAAATTCTATGCCTCAATCTTCCTTTTTGTTTCCTCTCTAATTTTAATTTCATTTTACATAGCCCTTCTGTAAATTAAATGGAATAATAATGAGCATGTACACTGAAAGAAAAATAAAAAGAGACTCTCAGTTACTGTTTTTGTGTTAAATACAGTTGCTGGGTGTTTTTGTAATAAAATCATGGATGTTCTTGCTTTTTTTTTCTTATCAATTAGTTCTTTTTATTTTACTGGTTTTCAGACATTGTGTTTGAAGTACCTGACTAGTCTGTAGTGACTTTATAGCCAGTTCAGTATGTTCTCCAAAAAAACAGTAACTAACATAACTTGGTTTTAACATTAAAGCATTCTGTAAGGTTTTTGCCCTGAAGTGGAGAAGGGAAATCTTTAAACCGTAGTGGATAGCACCGTGGGCTCTGCATTGTTCAGAAATGAGATTGCTACCCTCCTGTGGGCCCTTGGGGAGCATGGAAATCGATGGAGCTTCAAAGAGGGGGAATATGGCACAGCAGCAGGGAGGAAATGCCTGCAGTGAAAGCAGCAAATGTCAATTCTCTACTGCGTTTGTGTGCCCCAAGGGACTTCACAAAAAAGCTTTGGGAGTCTCCCTACCCTGAAGCAGCTCAAAGGTTAATGCAGGGCACAAGGAATGGGACTCATTTCCATTTGAGTTTCTCCTGCACCGGCTGTGTGGGGCAGGCAGAGCACTCAGCCCTCCTGCAGCATCCCTGTGCTGGAGTACAGACTGACCCTGCCTGCTGCTTGCCTCAGTGTGCTCTTGCACAATTTTATGGTCTCTGAACTGAGATGCTCTGCGTGCTGATTCTTGTTACTAAAATGTGACAACAATCCTGATGCTAACTTCAATTAATTTTAATTCATCCTTTTGTAATAAAGGCTCCAGACAAGCTGCAAGAGGAGATAAATTCTTGATGGGATGATTTGAATAATGGCTATGCAGATGCCACCACTATCCTGCTCTCAAGCATATTGAGTTGAATTTCTTCAGAAGAGTGAGGTCAGGCCTGCTGCTGTAGCATGAACCCTGAGACTCAGGACAGGAGTAGCAGCTAACTAAAGGTATTTAATAGCTACAGGACTCCTAGCTTGACTTGTAAAGATCTCATGAGTCCAAGTGACTAAAATAGTATTGGTAATTAAGAGTTCCCTCTTAACAGCCCGTACACTTCTCTAGGTCAGCCACTTGATATTGAAAAATTCTCTGCAGAGACAAAAAATCAAAGGCAATTTTGCATCTTGGCTGTTGCTGCTGGGCTGAGCTCAAAGCATATGACTTTTGGGAGAGGCAGATCTGAAGAAACACCAGGAGAGATAATGTGGAGCTGCTCTAATGGGTTTCCTCATCCACCCTTTGTGAATGCAGCTGTTCACAACTCTCTTGTTTGGGATGTTTTGATTTGTTTGCTCCTATTTGGACCAGGCCAAGCTGTTCCTCAGCTGATGCATTAGAGAAGCATTGTGGAGCATTTAAGGACTTGCTGGCATGAGAAGTTTAGGAATGGGTAGAAGGGACTGATGGTGGGTTTGAATCAGAAAGAAGAGAGGAAGGAGTAAAGGAGCTCTGGGGGACAAGGCATGGCTGGCAGTGTGGCAGGAAGAGAGGCTGGGACAAGGTGGTTGATCTGAACCAAGAACTGTTCGTGCAAAGGGCTGCCTGGGGCGGGGGGAGCAAGGGGCCAGCTCTGCCTCCACCTCCCAAAGGAACTGAGAGATTTGGGCTGATCCCATTTTGCCAGGTGGCCTTGTTCCTTGTAATAATCCTGTGTGGTTTGATGCAGATCCTGCGTGTTGGCAACATGTGCGTTGGTCCTTCATTTTGGTTTCATATGATAAAACTGTTTGATACAAAGTTAAGTACAATTGCATTTTTAATAAAACATACAGTGCATATGATCCCCTTCTGATGTGTGCCGTTTTCTTTTGTAAAGAAGTGAGGAGTTTGTGTGTCTGCCTAACTTGAATATTGCAGTACTGTCCACAGTATTTCATTTGTTTGCACTTTATAAAACTGATTGTTGTGTCCTTCTTTAAGGAGGTGAAGCTGACATTTCTTCTCATATTCTTCAGGCCTTCAAGCAGTTCCTGGGCTCCTGTGATGGCTCCAGGCAGTGCTGTATAGATGAGTACTGCTGTGTAATACTAGAACCCTCTGTTCCCCAAAATGCAGTTCCTGACAAGAAAAAGCAATCTTCTGTTGCCAGGAACAGTCACATTTTTAATTCTAAACAGAAGTTTTTTTTTTCTGAGAGAGTAATCATATGGTGTGTGAGAACTGATTCATGTGATCATGATAATTCATATTCCAGAGCTCCTATCCAGTCTGTTTAAAACAAAATTTTTCAGCACTACAAGGATGTGGTGATTCATCATTGCTTTGGGACTGGCTGGAGGTTAGGGACCAGCTGCTGTCTTCCAGAAGGAAGCCCAGGGTGTTGTTGCCCCCTTCACACTGACTTTCTGCCCGCTGTTAGAACTTGTTAGTCACTTAACTACTCTAAATCAGAACTTCTGTTAGGTTTTTGTGTTTGGTGGCTCAAAATGTGCATTGAGAGTAAATCTGCATGTGTGAGTCAGTGTGGCTCTTACTTTGAAAGAAAAGTTATGTCCAAGCCCTCTCTGCTTGCTTCCTCCAGAGTATTTGGGCAAAGACCAAGTTGTCAGATTTGGCACCATTTCACATGGACTGATTGTGTTCAGAATAATTTTTGATGTTATGATGCAAGAAACATTATTCCATGCTAGTTGCAATTGTTCTGTGCCAACTTTTGCCCAATAAAAATCTTGATTACAAGATTTTAAAAAATTGTGATTGCAGTGGTGCAAAGCCCCCTCCTCTCTGCATGACTCTGTCAGACACAATCTGACACAGCACATGTAGCCAAAGAAATACCTCACTGTGTGTCTGAAGAGTTCAAATAGTGGTTTGTTCTGGTTGCTTCTTTTCATGTAAAGTGTGAGCCAGGTTGTTTCAGAGAGAAGGTAAGGCTGAAGTAAAATACAAGGGGAAATGAAAGATGGAACTTACTGGAGATATAACTCTTAAGCATTAAAAATAGGCTCAGTGAAGCAGAGCCCATGAAGGATTTGTTTTTGTGGGGAGTGTATGTGTTGGAGAGCTCAGGTGCTACTTAAATACCATATTCTTTGCCTATGTGAATTTTTGCTGTAACTAGTAAAGTCACTGTTAAAATGTTTATCTGCCAAAGCTTACATCCCGTCTCTTGTGATGTTTGTGGGGATGTCTATTTTGCAGCAGGTAAAATCATTTCTCCTTGTAATCTGGAAAAAATGAGTGCTTGAAACAGCAGGAAAGGTAAGCTGGAGTTTGCAGAGTAGGTGTAGGATACCATTATTACAGTAACTTTACTCTGTGGTGTAGGATACCATTATTACAGTAATTTTTGTTCTGGACTAGCTGTAATGGTTTAATGTAATCTTTTCTATTTCATACATTAATGAATTCTCCTTTAAATTTTACTCCTTTAGTTATTTTAAAGTACTGCATATTGCAATTCTGGAAGCTGGTTTTAAGTGCCTTAATGCTTTACACCTACACTACATATATATATATAGATATATATAGATAGATATATATTTTCCACTGAGTGCATGAGTTTAATTCTCATATTATTATCCTTCAGAGAGACATTTAGCTTAAATACCAATCACAAAAACCCCTGCATGATTATGCAATGTGCAGTCTAATTAGCTAAATAATCAAACCAGCCTGATTTGCAGTATTCCCTTTCCCCCTCTGCTCATCTCAGAAAAACTGCAGCCCTGAAATCCTGAATTTACCCTGTTGTCCCTTGCTGGGTAGCTCTGCTGCATCCATGAATAGGGAGGCTGAGGAGATTATTCCACCCTTTTCTGCTTCTGTGGCTGTAGACACCATTTGTCTTCTTATCACACCTTGATCCCACCCAGCTCAGGCAGCCCCCTGGGACAAGGCTTTCACTGCAAACCTGTTTTATGTTTTTTTCCAAGGTTTTAGCACATGGATTGTCAACAGATGGGCTGGGAAAGGGAGAGGGGGAGAGAAGATTTGGGCTGGCCAGGAATGGTGGGGGAGCTGTTTGCCACTCCTGGAGGGACTCAGTTGTGCTCCTCCTTTGCGTTTACTTTCCTCTTTACTTTCCCTTCTCATTCCTCAGTACGGTTTTCTTACTGATCATAGAAAGCATAGAAAGTAACGAAAAACTGTATTTAAAAGTTTTACTGGTTTTTAAAACTGTCACTGCAATCAGTAGCATCATTAGGGAAATGTGGTGGTCTGATTTTTCTGGGCTGCTGAGTGCTGAGACCTGCAAGTCCAGCTGGAAGAGGTATAGCTCAGGAGATCAGCAGTTTTTCATGCTGGGCTTTGGGATAGACATTTTTTTCCTCTGTGATCTAATGATCTTTCAGCACTCTCCAGGGAATGTTCTCAGTGCTGACATTTAGTGAAAGTTCTCTGAGCCGTTTGATTACTTTGTACTGTTTGAGTTTGCAGTTGAGGTTTGCTTCTAAGAACCTGCTGTAGAAAGATGAGTAATTAAGCTGCAGACAGGAAGCACAAGATTTTAATACTGAATTGCTTCAGAGTCCTCTTTGGCTTTCTTTTTTATGATGTCTGAGTCTGCAGTGGCTTGACCGAATGACGGATCTTGGCATTCACTAGCAGTTCCTATGTCCAGAGATGCACTTGGACGTGCTGAATGTGAGGCTTCAGCCAGCTCTGCTCATTATAGGGAATAATCTGGCTACTTATGTACAGCACAAACAAAACTTGACTGTGTGTAGATCCTTGGGACTCAATAAAACTTACTGTACTGTATTAGTTTCAGAAGTTTATACTAAGAAAGTCTGCTTGCCTTGTTTGCTACCGCTAGGACCAACTTAAGACGTTTCTATGTTTTCTTTTCTTGTCCTGGGTTAGTCATGAAAAAAATTGCCAAGCAAAGATTTACAGCAAGCATGACTGGTGCACTCAACTAGCCAGTTAATAAAACCTACTCAGAATGTCATTTTGAAAAGGATGGGTTTGGGTTTCTGCAATGCATCAGAAAGGTTGGTAGAGGATCCTTCCTGCCAGTTCTCATACACACCTGGGACTTTAGGATTTTCTGAAAAGATCTTCATCCTTAAGGAAAATCTCCTGAAGTCAAAGCCTTTGCCAACTATGGTAGTAAGAAGAATTCAGTAAACTGCAGGGGTTGCAGCACAGCTCCTCAGCATTTCCCCAGAGCATTATGATCACATATGGCATCTGTGAACTTCCAGCTCAACTACAGAGGCAAATGGAAACTTAAAGCCAGGTCAAATAGGCCATGCAGCAGAGGCTGGAGAACAAAAATGGATCTTTGATCAAGAGAGACTCTGGTATTCACTGGATAAAAGAAATGAGCTATTCTATAGACTAAGATAATGGAGTCAACAGTTTACTCTAGTTCTGTTTCTGCCATCAGGGTATGTGCTGGCACAGACTGTGTCAACACAGATGTTGAACAACAACTTTGATCTGGGACAAAACACAGTCATTAATGCTGTGTTGTGGAGAGACTGCCGATCTGAAGACATTATAGAGGGAGGAGCCAATCTCTGCATCTTCAAGTGTAAAAGGAAACACTTCTAAGGACTGCTGAACCTGAGTAGCTGCCTTATAGAGAATTGCAAGGTAAACTGTTTTATTTTTCTGTCATTGCTATTAAATTAAGTCCAGCATGAGGAAAGACTTACCAAATAATATCCAAATAATGAATAATGTATTTTTCATGTTACTGTCTTCATGAAAAATTCCTGTGGTTTTAGACTTACAGCATATGTGTGGGTGTACTTGACAAACTCACTCTGACAACTAGAGGCACATCTGCATGCTGTCTTTTAATGATGGCATAAATAATTTCCCAAACTGTGAACTACTCACAGGTAATACATTTCTGTACAATCTCATAAATACACAAGTATCACATATGTTAGCAGACAGGGGTGGGGGTGACTGTCCTACCAGTGAGGCTTTGGCTTAGTTCCACACCCTGCAAAGCTCCTCGTGAAGCTCACGTGAACATCTTGTATTGCAGGATGGCATCCTGAAAATATCCCAAATGTAAAAATCTTTCAATTTCTATATAGCTGACCGTTTCTTGGAAATACATTATTGTAGGGCTTGAGCTGATGATGAAGATTACTGATGTGTAAGGCTGTTGTTTGTAGTCTGTCACAGACACTCCCAGCCTGCAGTTCTGTCTGTGTGTCCTTAGTACCAGTACTGAGCCCAAACTGCTGCGGGGTGGGAGGGAGCTTACACACGGATATGAAATGCAGCTGTGCTGCAGGCTCTGTGCAAGAGAAAGGAACTTTGGGCTTTTATGACTGATTGTAGTTTCCTTTGAAGCTGTGTGGATGTGCCATCCCGAGGGGTTCTCTGAAGGACAGGAGTTTTGTTGAGGGGTTAAAAACTTGTAAAGAATTAACAAACACAGTATCAGAAGTGAATTCAGGCTCTTTGCCCCATGAATTTCATAGCTTTTTAAGCCTGATTTAGAGGAATTCACTTCTGCTTTGATGTCTGATGAAAGTATATTCTCCTAAGGTAGTCTGCTGTTGGGAAAAATAAAATGCATCAAAGTCTGGACTATACTTTGAAAAACTGAGCAATTCAGTGTTCTTGTCTGATGCTTAAAATACTTACAAAGTTCCCAGCTGAACCTTGGAAAGCCCAACAAAAAGATTGTCGTGTGGTTTTGATTTCTTGCAGTAAGTTTAGATGGACTTTTATTCTGAAGTCGTTTTGTCTGAAAACCTTCTCCCTACACATGACACCCACAGCAGTATTAAAGTCCTGGTTGCTGTCTGCAGCTGACTGTACTAAGCAGGAGCACCAAGGTCTGTAGAAACCAGCCCAGTCCACTCTTTGGTTTGAAGCAGCTCCCAAGTGTGATGCAAGCAGCAGCTCTGTGGGGGGTTACACAAAGGCCAAAGGATCTCTCCAGATGCAAACCTTCTGAAAATCTGGGTCAGATTGTGAGAGTGATCAAATACTGTTGATGACTTCTGAATTTTCCCTGAATGTTAGTCAGCATAGTGCCGAGTGCCTGAGCTCAGGGAAGTGCCAAAACCTGTTCCACTGGTCCCCTGAATCTTGAGCATGTCAAGATATTTGAACTGAGAAGAATGATGAAAAATCATGACTCAAAGTGATTGACTCAAAGTTCTTGTCCTTTCTCTAAAGACCCTTTGTTAGTCTGCTCCTTTCTAGTTACCTACTTACTTGTTCTTTGCTCCACCAGCCACACCAGCCTCAGCATCCAGTTTGCTTTCTTGTAATCCACCTGAACTGCAACTGCAGGATCTCATTTCAACAGCTGTTTGTTGTTCTATTCTTAGAAGGCCTGCGGAAAACCAACCAGGCATCAGTGATGTGATTTGAGCAGGCACTAAGGGGACTTGATTTTCTGTATTCTAATTACTGTTTGGTCATTTTTCAATGAGTCCAAGTCAAGCAGCCAGTTGATAATGATCCCTGTGCTTCCTGGTGTCTGCTCTTACCCTATGTTTTCTTTCATTTCTCACTCTTCTAACAATGCCGGAAAATCTCCAAGGACTGCATTTTTCAATGTGCTTTTACACATTGTCCCTCTAAGCACTACTATAATCCTAATAAATAATAATAAATTATATATATATTATGATTATTTGGACTCATTAGTACAGAAGGACCCACATGATATGTATGTGCAAATGTGGAATTTGGGCAAATGCCTCCAATTGTTTGTTGTTCTCTCTTAACGTTGTAAATAAGACGTGCTAAAATACTCAGAAAGTTGGTTTGTTGGGCTGCATCAGTTCCAGGCTCCCTTTCTTGGCTGGTTTGCTGTGTGTGCTGCACTCTGCCTGCATTATCTGAGGGATGATGCTGGTGGTGTTATCTGAGCTTTCTTCTTCCATTGGAAAGGCTTCTTCACCTGCTTCTTCTGAGTACATG
Organism: Cyanoderma ruficeps; assembly: GCA_008694505.1. Taxonomy (NCBI): domain Eukaryota; kingdom Metazoa; phylum Chordata; class Aves; order Passeriformes; family Timaliidae; genus Cyanoderma; species Cyanoderma ruficeps. Next base: position 11,771,410 of record VZDJ01000049.1, on the reverse strand, counting down.
AAAGCCGTGGGCTGTGGAGCAGGTTCCACATTAGCCAGATCTCAGCAACTTTCAGGCTATGAACTACCATGAGATCTTTGTAAAAACAAGGGTCAAACGTCTGTAGGTGTGGGGCAGCAGAAGGCTTAACAATGCCAAAGGTCTTGAATCCTTCGTGTAAAATGGGCTTGAGGTTGATTCTCTGTAAGCACATGCCCAAAAAGACATCATCAATGGGGAACAGCTCCACCTCTCTGCAAGCCCTAGAGAGCTTCCTCATGGTGCAGCTGGACAGCAAAAACCCTCCTCCTCCAGCGTAGGCGGGGTAGATGCTCAGCCCATACATGGTCTCTGGGATGTAGTATTTGCTCTTCTGCACACGGATGGGACGGGCATTGTAGATGATGTCCCCAACAAAGAGGTCTTCAGTGGGATCGTGTCTCTTGAGGAAATCAACAATGTTCTCCACATTGACAAAAACATCAGCGTCACCTTTAAAAATAAATTTCACGTTATGGCAGAATTCAGCAGCCCAGCTCAGGAAGTGGATCTCCTTCAGGGTCAGGTTGAAGAAAGTGTCCATGAAGTCCCAGAGTAAAATGTCCCGGTATGTCTGACTCTCCTGGTGCATTAGGGTCTCCCAGGTTGCCAGCGCTGTCCTATTCTTCGGTGTTCCTAGGAGGAACACTCGCTGGATCAGCTCCCCATTCACCAAACCCTCCCGGCCCCAAGTCTTCCGGACAATCTCACGCCTGTCAAAGTCTTCAACTACTGATTTGATAGCAATGAGCAGAAAGGGACCCCCTGGTGCTTTTTGGCATTTCCTGGGCTGGTTGATGAGGAGATTGAAGTTCCTGTTATCCTTGTTTAGGAGGTAGAGCTTGAAGTTGAAGGCAGAATCAGTCAGCAGGGGTGGAGCTGTAGTGTGGACCCTGGTTTTGGCCACTTCTGTTTGTCTCATGACAGGGGTAACTTTGGGTCTGGGTGCAGTTGCTTCTGCTGGCATCAGCCTCTGAGGTGCTTTGGGATTGGAGATTATTTTTGGTGCTACTTGAGGCTTGTTCTGTGTTGGCTCCTTCTTTCCTGCTGGGACTAAATGTTCCAGTTGGGAGTAGAGCAAAGAACAAAGCGCTATCAGCAAGAAGAGGGTACAGATCACATCCCCTTTGAGGCGAACTCTCATTGTCTCTCCGCTGTTCCTGGGACTGTTAAAAGCTGTGTTTCAGCTGCCTGGCACCACTGTCCATCTGAAAATAAACACAGTGAGGATTTGGCAGGTCTGAAGCAAGCAGGCAAGACTAACTGAAACACAAGCACAGAGATGCTGTGTTCAAAGGAACACAGGGTTGCAACCTTACTGCTGATCCCAGTGCCAGCTCTGTGACCTGGTTAGTTCAGTCACTAAGCAGTCATCCATCATCCTGAAAACCACTCTCTAAGCACAACCCAAAATCCTGCATCCCTTACTGCTGAACATGTTTTGTCATTTCAGAGATTTCATTGGGAAAAGCAAAGTGGAAAATGATGAATGATGCTGTTCTCCAATAAATAATTACCTTTTTTTTTATCCTAGCTTGACAACCATTACTTGCTGCTTTTACCCTCTTTGACTCAAACCAAGGAGGCCCAAAGCTGACTGCTGAAGGGCAGACTCTTCACAGCAGTGTGTTGCTGGTGTTTCCCTGCACACGGAGCCAGCTTTTGTTAAACCAACTGTGATTTGTATTCAAAATTAATTGGGTACAATCTAGAATTTACACAGGACCTTTCTCCTGACAGTATTCTTTATAAAATATTAAACCATTGCAAGTAATTTCCATTAATAAGGTTAAAGGGGCCATGGGTGTTTTTCCTCTGCCAAATCACCCTAATCCCTAAGTGAGAGGTAGGGAAATAAATCCCAATATGCAGAAGCAAGACAGAGCATGGTGTTAGGAAAATTTTGTTCATGTATGATAGATGAAGCTGCCTTTTGAAATACAGGATTTTTCCTCACTTACACTTTTCCTGGAGATCTTCTGTCTTATTTGATCAGTTCCTCAACTGCAAACAAAATGAGAATGAAAGAGTAGTAAGAAGACAGCAAGTGGCAAGTAACCATAGTTCAGGCAAAGAGCTGGTCGGGTGTCTGCAGCTGCAGCAAAGGCAGGTGCTCCCATCAGCCTGTAGTGCAGCCACTCCCTGCAGCAGACTCAACAGAGGGACCCCACAGCTGCTGCAGGAGGAGGTGAGTGACCATCATCATTCCTACTGTCCTCGGCAAGAAGGAAATTGAGCCCCCCCCAAAATTTCCCACAAGTGCACATAAGTGTTTTATACACCCACCAAAAATGTATCATGTTCATATGTGATTTGTGGCTCTCTCTTGCCTGTGCTGTACTAATAGAAGCTACCTGTGAAGGTATTGCAGTTCTCTGTCTTGAATTAGCTGAGATCATAGCCAAAGATGACTTCTGGGATAAAAAAAGCTGGAGAGGAACTTTTGATAAGGGCATACAGTGATAGGACAGGGTACAAATGCTTGGTAAGAATTTGGTGGTATCTGTTTTCAGCAAATCTCCTTTTACTGTCCTGGATTGAATCATCTGCTAATTGTTCATTAACCATCAATTTTGTATCAGCCATAATGTTAAGTTTTTGAACTCAAAATTAGATTGATGACTCTGTAACTATGAAGTAATAAAACAGTAGCACCTGTGGTATCTAAGCAATACTTCAAGACTTATGAGGAAGAAAAGTTATTACTTGAATTATTACCAGTTGTTTTCTTGGCCAGACCCTTTAAAATTCTTAGATGCACATTATTTGGACACCATTATTTAAATACTGTGCTTTTTCATAACTGGTTAACTTCAAGTTACTGTTGAGAGTATTTCATCATCATATGCTACTCCATATCTTTTTCCCAGGTACAGCTCCAAAATGTGTACTGACCTCAACTGCTTTGTCTCCATCATTTATGAAATCCTTATTTTGGAAAACAGCATATCTGTGCCTTGGTGTAAGGCTTTTTGCATTCCTGGTAGATTTAAAATCACTTTGGCCTTGTCCTGATGACCATGTTTTTTTTCCTTAGGCCCTGTTTCTCTCCTTTTCCTGCCCTCTGATAGAGGCTTTTCTTAATTCGTCAGCTTTTTTTGTTTACCTTTCACTCCTTGCCTAGGCAAGGCAGATGTTTTCACTGGCATAACTTTAACACTAATAGCAGGATTGAACAATCTTCTCAGATCTCTTGTAAATTGTTGTTCAAATGTTTAGAACATTCAGGATCTGTTTTCTGTTTATGTTCTTTCTGCCACGTGGCTTGGCTCATAACTATGTTCAGCCTCATGAGACAGTCCCTCCTGACACGTATAGGATGTTGGTTTGCATTTTCTGTCTGAAGTCCCATCTCTCCACAGTAATAGCAAATTTCTTTTTCCTTTCCTATGCAAAAGTTTGATCTCATTTCAGCTGCCAGGCTCCAGATGGTAATTAAGGAGCTGGATGAAAATCCTGGCTTTTTTCTGTGTTTAATGTTATCGACAAGGGTTTGGAATAAAATCTGTGTGTCATGAAACTCGTAATTTCCATGGCTCGCAGATTTATACTGCCAGCATCTCAGAATTTGGCAATAAGGGCCATTGGAAAAGCCAAGAAAAACCCTGAATTGTTACAAGCCTGGGCTGATAGCCCAGATTTTCCTCTGTGTTTTCTTTTATTGAAAGTAAAGGATCCGAAAGAGTGATTTCCATGCTGAAATAAAATATTTCAGTGCTGAATATAGACCTCTCATTTTCAAAAGAAATTGCCAGCCCTTGAAGCGATTCCTTGACCTAATTATATGGATTTTCCAGTCTTTGTTAGGTATTTCCTTCTTTGGAAGGAAAATACCCTTGATTATCACAGTGGTGTAAGCTCTATCCATGGATATCAGTGTGGGAAAAACTGTTCTGCTGTTGAATACAGAGGGACTGATGATTCTGGCAGACGCTCTGGTATGTCCTAGAGCCAAAAAGATTATTCATCCACCTTGACACCAGGGGAAAAGAATTACAGGGCTATCAAAGTGAGCAGGAAATATTTGATGCCAAACGAAAGAGATGAGAGCACAGCAGCGTTTTTCAGCACAGCACATCCCCGAGTCTCTGTATCTGAGGCACCTCTGCTTCCTATGCTGCAGTGGGGAGCCTCCATCCAACCTGTGAAATGGAGCTGGGTCACAAACTGCTGCATCACTTAGGGCCTTGAGGAATGGCTTGGCTGCCAGCACTGCCTCTTGTGTCCTCCAAGCTTGGAAAATCAGGCAGCTGTCCCTCTTTGTGTTGGGGATGGATACAGAGGGGTGTTGAGTCTGGCTTGATGGGGTCTGAATGGGAGAATAGGGTTTGTCTCCCCAGGACAGCAGCGTCCTGGGGAAGGCTGAGGTGTTGCATCCTGGGCTGAGCACCAGCAATGTTAGAAGGCTGAGCTGGCCAATAGGAAGAGGCTGAGAGGTCCCATATCCATGAGATGGCAAGATGAGGAGCCCATAAATTAGGAATGAGTTGGAAGAACCGAAGGGTCACAGCCTGCGTAGCCTGAGAAACAACAAAAGCTGGAGAGCTGGAAGTGGCCAGAGCTGGGCATGGCACCCTGATGAGAATCCAGGCAGGGAATTTGACCTGTGCTGTTGCACACTCAGGCAGAGAGCCCAGTCCTCTGCCTGGTTTTCATTTATTTGAGAGGAGGATTCTGAAAATGGCCAAGAACAATTGCAATAAAAGCAGTCAAATGACGATTACAAAAAAATAAATTGCTAGCCCTTCATTCCCAGTTGAATGATGTGAAGCCTTGAGCTCACCCTGGAAATCTTTTTTTGCAGCACTCATCACATCTCTGTCACTTGGCACTTCTGCTCAGGCCCAAAGTGGGAAAAAGTCCTCTGGATCCTGTCCCCAGATTCAGTCAAGAAGCCTTGGTGATTCTGGCATGCTACTTTGTGCCTTGAGGAATGGTTATTCGATCCAGCCAGCTGGGAAAAGCAGCTGAGATAATCAAGCTGAAAACATGATGCACTGAGCACAGGGGCACAAAATCAGCAGAGCGCTCTGCTGCCCACTCATCCCAGCCTGGCTCACAGAAACATCCATCCCCACCAAACACAGCTGTGGGGTGTCCTCAAATCAGCTTGTTCCCTGCAGCATGGGAAGTGCTTCCAGCTCCTCCTGACTCCCCTCCTCACCCCTGACACTGGAGCTGCCACTGGTAGGTTTGGGTTGGGCAGCAGAGGGACACTGTGTGGCCATGCAACATGTGGGGGCTGATGGAGGCGTCTTGTCTGTCTCTCTGTAAAATGAGCTAAACAAAGTCTGTGGGATCCAGCATTGATGGGTCTGATGAGGTTTTTTTGTAATCATCACAGAAGATTATTTAATTCTGGATGGTGGCAATGCTTTGAGGCAGGTCTGGGATGTTTTCATTTCATGTTGGCTGAATGCATTTCACAAGAACAGTCATCTTTGTAGCAGCCAGTGCTGGATACTGAGACCTGCCTGGGCTCTGGCCTTCAAGGGGAGAAGTCTGTGTCCCTCTCCTGCCTTGTTTACAGGATTTTTCCATGTAGACTCCCTCAGCAAGAGCAAAGAAAGCTCCCAGGACCCTCCTCACCTGGTTCCTCTGCCTCAGGCAGAGTCCTGACACTGTTCAAGAAACAATAATGATATACCCTATGCCCATCCTGCAGCTGGGGCTGTGTGAAATAGACTTGTGCAGGTGAGCTTTATTCCAGCAGAGCAGGATGCTGACTCCAAGAAGCCTGCACTGCCTGAAACCCTGGAGGCTGCATCTTACCCCTGACACCCTTGGTCCCATCCTCTGAGCCCCTGAAGGCTGGGAGTGTTTGACTACTGTCTGCATCAGTTTAGTTTAAATGTCTTGCTGAATATGACAAACATATTCAAACATGGGAAGCATTTTGAATGAGGAATCACATGTTTTGCCCTCTTCAAGCTGCATTGAGCTGCCATCATTCTCCTACCCTTCTACAGGAACCTGAAGTGAAGTGCAAAGGCTTCAAGTTCTCAGTCTTGTGCTGGCAAAACCTCATCTGGGCTCTTTGGGGTACTCACAGGGAAATGTGTCAGCTTCCAGCACTGACACATGTGGGGTCATGTAGGTGGGGTTTGTTCTGCCCCACATACAAAAACCTGCATGAAACAACCTGAGTTTAATCATTTAAGCTGGTTTGAAGTGTTTGAAAGGGAAAAGTAGCTCTGTGTGTTGGAGCAGGGGAAGAAGCCGTGTTCCATTTCTATGTTTGGGTGTCATGTAATGGCTTTTATTCCTGCATGATTTTGATGTTTTGGGTTTGTTTGTTTCTTTCTTTCTTTGTTTGTTTTTCTACCCTCGCCCCCACTCTAGGCAAAGTCAATAACCTCATCAAAGTTACCGCTTTAAGTGGCCCTGGTGTTGAACAACTCTCTGCATTTCAGAGTATTTGTGAAGAGGTCTCATTTGGAGTTACAGGATTCTAAAGTGATGATGGATTATTTGATCATCTTGATTAGAAGACAGAGGTGGCTGAAATACAAAGACCCCTTTTGGCATGTTGCAAAGTGTAAAGCCCTAGAAAAATGAAGTAACCAAAACACTTGCTGTGCTGCCTTACCAGATAAAAACTCATCCTATTCAGCTGCTTACAAGTTCTGAAGTCTATAAACAAACTGAGAGCAGGCTGTAGGATTTAATTAGCTGAGTGTCTTGAGAGCTATCCCGGGAATTGGGTTCATGAACCAGAACCAAGGGAGCACAGTGAGAGGGGCAGAGGCTCAGTGCTCAGTGCCACAGTCACAGCACTGCAGCATCAGTGCTGCTGTTATTTGCTGTAGCACCTGGAGGCAAAAGCTCTGTTGAGTCAAATACTGAGGAAGCAGGTAACAAAAATGCAGGCCCCGCTCCAAAGACAATTTTCAACTTTCCTGTCACGGCTGCTTTTCAGGACATTTTTAAACTTTTTTCCAGGCCAGAGCAAACGAATGGATGAGATCCATGCTGTTACAGGACAGGGTGCCTTATTTATCTGCTTGCCCCAGCACTCAAATATGTGGTTTGATCAGCTTCCCAGCTGGCTGCTTCCGTTTTTTTGCAGTTTCTCCTGTTGGCACTGCCAGCCTTCCTTTTGCAATGCCAGTCACATTGGATAACTGCTTGCAAATGGCTGCTGCGGTTGCCTCCTTTCACCTTCCACCCTAGTCACAAAGCTTTTATGAAATGTACAACCTTAAGCACAGAGGAACTGCAGAGCTGCTGTGTGGAGGCTGCTGTGATGGCTGTTCCCATGTGCACAGGTCCCGGAAAGGAACTTGCCCCTCCTCGCTGGGGACTGGTTTGGTCCCATGGCAGCTGAGCATGGGAGCCCCACTGGTGCTGGGCAGGAGCAGCTGCCTGCAGGACTGAGCTCCAGGAAAGGCTGGCTGCCAGCACCCTGCTCCCCTCACCCTGCTGGCCCAGCCTAAGTCACTCAGGCACACGTGGCACAGCCTGGGGGCTGCAGCTCATTTAAGCGTTGTGTGATGCTCTCTGTCCCTTTGGGGCAGGACGCACCGTGGGGGCAGTGCCTGCACAGGACTGTGCTGTGCCAGGCACCCGGGCTGGGCCCCAGCCAACGGGGAAAACTCCCCCTGAGCAGGGCACCACACCTCTAACCAGAGTGCTCAGCCACCTGCAAGGCAGGAGGAGGTAATGCCCGATGACCTTCTGCATGATCAAAAGCCTCCAGAGGTTCTTTCCTACATTCAGATGCAGTCTTGCTCATTGGTAGTCTGATTTTCAGAATGGCAGAGGGCTCAGCAGCTCAACTCACACACACCCTGAGTGCTTTGGGGAGACAGGCCCCTCCTGAGTAGCCAAGGTGAGGAACCTGCCACCTCTCTTCCAAACACTAATTTCTCTGGGCCCCAGGAGGGGAATAAAGCCTTACAGGCTTGTTGAAGGGGTAAGAAACCATCCCACTGAATCGAACACCTTCCCTCCCCAGCCCTCCCCAGACTCCAGTGCCCATCACCTCTTCAGCTCCCAGACCTTCTTCTGATAAGTAATTTGCCGACGCACCCCAAACCCAAGCAACTGCAGTGCAACAGCATGGATGTATTGTTACACGCAGGCTCAGATGGGGAAGTACATGCTGATGTGCCCCACTAATTTCAAGATTATACCCAACACATAAGTTTCTCAGAATCTGCCCAAATGCTATTAAAAATATGATCAGTAACTCAGTAACTGCCTGTTTCACAGGGGCTAAATTATTTTCAATCTTTGTGACGCTAGAGCTTGAAAATTCCCATGTTTTGCTCAAAGTGTACCACAGTGTGTAACATGGGGAACATTCATGTCCTTTTACTGGTGAAGAATAGCTTGTAAATGTAACGTCCCACCACTGGAACATGTTTGTGGTTGGGAGGAAACCCTGTCCCAGAGCATTGCAGGCATTGTCTAAAGAAGCCCCACACTTCTGTAAAAACAACCTAAACATTCAAAGAAAGTTCTTTGGAAAGTAAAGTGTAAAGTAGATGTTTCAGGGCTGGAGCCTGCGTGTTCAGAGCCCGCAGCCGCCCCTGCTGCGTGTTAACCATCACGGTCCAGGTTGCTGCATGTAACAACATTCAAGAGCAACAAGGCAAAAAGAGAAGCTGGGAGCAAAGGGAAGCGGTAAGGACAGGCTCCAGTCCACCCTGCTCGCTGCACAGCTCTCCCCAAACCACCCAGATCAAACACACTTAACAGATACTTACATCCCATTTGATAGCGCTGATCCAGTGTCCCCTCGGTAATGTCTGTGCAGCGGGCTGCCAAGCAGGCACATCTGGATGTAGTTAGTGAGAGACATTCCTCAGCCTTCCAGCGAAGCCGAGTGAAGCCGGGGGGCGCGGAGCAGCGCTGGCAGCTCGGGGCCGTTCCCCAATGGCAGCGAGCGGAGCTGCCCGCGCCGGCCGGAGCGGGGCTGGGTGCGGGCTGGAACGGGCTGGGAGCGGGGCTGGGGAGCGGGGCTGGGTGCGGGCTGGAACGACTGGGTGCGGGCTGAGAGCGGGGCTGGAAGCAGGGCTGGAAGCGGGCTGGAACGGGGCTGAGAGCGGGGCTGGGAGCGGGCCAGAACGGGCTGGGAGCAGGGTCGGGAGCGGGGCTGGGAAGGGGCTGGAACGGGCTGAGAGCGGGCCGGAACGGGCTTGGAGAGGGCCGGGAGCGGGGCTGGAGCGGGCCGGGAGCGGGGCTGGAGCGGGCCGGAGCCCGTGCACAGCCCCAGCCCCGCAGTGAGGGGAGCACGGCGGGCAGGGGAAGGAGCCGCGTCCCGTCCAAGCCCTGACACGTGATGGGGCCGGGGAGCGCCGATGGCTCCAGCGGGACAGGGCGGAGGTGTCGAGAGAGCGCTCAGCCAGGTTGGGCACTTTCATCCATTCTGCAAAAAGGCTGGGTTTTTTTTCTTTCCCGTCCCCCGTAAGTTTTTTTCAATAGGAAGTGTACTAATTTTTCCGAGTTTCTTTTTCTTTTCCTTTTATACTTTGGTTTTTTTTTTTTTTAAATTCCCTTGTGAGTATTTACCTCTGCAGAGAGTCAAATTGAAAAATAGAGGTTGGGTTCAGCTTAGAAGTTAAATCCGCTTGGGGGTTTTTGGGTTTTTTCCCTAGTAGAGAAATGGTGGGAGGAAGCGTGAGCCTAGTGGTGCAGAGGCTGAAGGCAGATTCAAAGGTCCCTTCCAGAACCTGAAACAACAACAGCAACAACAACAACAACAAAAACAAATCTNCCCACCCCCCCTTTTAAAATTTAATTTGAAATACTTCAAAACAATTTTTATTTGGAGCCAAATCTAACGTGCCATCACTACTGATCTGCCAGCTGAAGGCAGCCATAGCACTTCCCATCCCTGTGGCTGTTTCTTTGTCTCTGCACTGTAAACAATGACCCTTATTCCTCTAACAGAGGCCAAGTGTACAGAGAGTGCGCAGACCACGGCCACTTTAGGAAGCAAAGCTTTTCATTTACTTGTCATAAAAGCAGGTTTTGTACTCTGTTGTTTTCACAAACACCTCTTTTTAAAACACAATATAACAATCTTTTTTTGTAAGCATCTGTGCTTTTTTTGATGCTTTTTTTTTTTTTTAATTTCAGCTCAAATATTGTGCTTTACTGAGCACCCTATCTCGTGAAGAGTGGGTTCTTGATGGGCCACCTTCAGACCCTGCACTCGGGTGCTGCAGGCTGGGAAAGTGCTTTCCTCACGATTGGCAGCGGGTGCCTGCTGAACAGTGCAGCTGATCAGACACCCCAGCCATAAACCTTACCTGGCTTCAGCTTTCCCTGTGCCAGCCCAAGGCACCTCTGTCCTTTCCTTCTGCAGCAGCAGCCCCAGGTTACTTGTCCTCCCTGCTGTGTAAGGAGGCAGTTGATGGTCACAGGGGCAAAGACCACCTCCTGTCTGCCTTTGCTCGGCAGGCCTGGCTGTGGAGGGAGGGGGACTGCTCCCTGAAACCACCAGGGACTCACAGCAGTTATTTCCATTGGAATCCCTCATTCTGCCTTCCTTTTTGCTTGCCCCCATGGGGTGAGAGTGAAAACAGAGGCTTTCATTGATGTGCAGTGCCTTTATGGCTGCCATGGCTTTGAGAGTCACGCAGGGAGAATGGAGGTGGAGGATTTTCTCCATGGGTGCTTCTACTTGGTGGTTGTCTCATGTGCATCTTGCTCCTTGGGCACTGATCCATGGCTGGTTTATTCTTCTCACTGCCAGCAAAGGAGCCCTTGGTCCATCCTGTGTTGTGTCACTCAGAAGATTGGGTCAGTGATCTCACTGACCCTCCTCAGAAGGTCAGCTCTGTTAACCCCAGGTTGGTGTGCCCTCCCAGCTGCTGTAGAGCAGAGCCCTGCTCCCCTCTCTGTGCTCCTGCAGGCATCAAGCCATGCAGTTGGGAATACAGCTTTGTGGTAGACAAAGAAGGGCTGATCTTGTGATTTTCAAACAGTGTTTGAGATTTAAGTGATTCAGGGTAAAATACAACTCTGCTCAAGTTCATGGCAAAAGGAATTCCCTGGATTCAGCTGTCAGGTCTGCCAGTGGCCTCCTATGCAAAGCTGCTGGAGATTTTACATCCCAGCTCCTTGGCTCTCCACCTATGGGGCAGCCTTGTGAGAGAGCTCACTGGTAGTGAGGCACTTGGAATTACAGTGGTGCTGTGGCCTTAGAGGAGTCCCAGATATCCAACAGCACTGACAAAAACACAGTGAGCTCCTCCAGGTGCCAGGCGTGGGACAAACCTCCCCTTCTGGCCATGCTGGCTGAAAAAGGCTCATAAAGCAGTAACTGGAGACTGAACAAACAGGGAGGCTTGGCTTGGTTTTGTAACTAGAGCTGTTCCCTTGCAGGTGGGACACTAGCCTTGGCATGTCAGGAGAAATGTGTGACTTAGGGCAGAACCCTGCTGTGCATCCACCCTGGAGCTGGATGCTCCTCTGGAGCTGGTGGTCACCAAATGTGGCCAGAACTGCAGCCACCCCTGTTCTTACTACTGCAGTTAAGTGTTCAATGAATGTCTCTGAGGCAGTTTTCATCAAAAGTATACATTTATTTATAAAAAAGAATGGGAGAAAAAATATATACTGAAGAGCTTTTTCTGTAAAAGACAATTCCTTGGAGGCTGAATGTCCTAGACCCAAGTATGCCTGGCATTGCAGTCCATAGCTGTAGATGGCTGATCCAGATCTGATGCTGAATATCATGGGAATTTGGAATTAGAAGGACAGCAAGGGATTTTTCCACTGAAAACTACAAGACATTAACCACATATCTCATACAGGTTTCTGTTAGAGGTATACAGCCAACTCCCTTCAGTGGGTTTAAAATTCAATCCAGAAAAGAAAAAAAATACTTTTTTTTGACTCTAGGCCTTAAAATGCTTCACTGTTTGAGTCCATCTCCATACAAAAGACACCTGGCCAGACTCCTGCCCAGTGCAAAGCACCAGTGTCATGCACACACTCCAATAAGTAGCTTAGACTCAACAAACCCTCTTGATTCCTCTTCTTGTACCTCCTTGGTTTAAGGATACCAGATACAATACCAGGGGTTCACCAGAATTTTCAGTTAAACTAAATCAGCAATTTAAGTGAATTTGAGGCTCCTCATTCTGCCCATGCTCACTTCTGGTTTCAGTCTGTGGGCAGCTGCTGGGATGTGGTTCCTTTGGGAACAGCAGAGGGGAGACAGTGACCCAGACAGCAGGACAGCTTCTCAGTGCTGAACCTGGCTTTGAAATGAATGGCAAAATAAACAAATCTTTTCCTTTGAGACAATCTTGTATCAGGGTATCCTGTCAGGTTTGCTTCTATCAGATACCTCATGTCAAAATATATCTGGTGAGCATTTTAACTTCACTCTCCTTTTTGTTATCATCTGTTTGACCACTGTAGGTCAACTATGCCAAAACAAATCATTCAGATTCTCCTTTGGATGCATCTTTTATTCATTCTGGCAGACTGAATGGAGACTACTTCAAATCTGAAACATGGTTAAAATACAAAAACAATCTGTACCAGAAAAAAAAGCCCTCTTGGATCTCTTCCTGTAAGCCCATTTTGGCCTGATTTCTGCTGCTTGTTTTATGTATTTTCTGTTTTAGATTTTATATGCAACTGATTAGCACCTTTATTTGCTTTTAATATTGTGTTTTATTCTGAAACACTACCATCACTGCTGAATTTTTCTTTTTCACAGATATATCTCTGTATACGGAGAAGAGCAGTTACTGGTATAAGGCAAATTTCTCCAGCAGCAGCACTGCGCATGGCTTATCTCCCACCATGGTGATGACTGGGCTTGGGAAAGGAGGTATGGAACAGCCACTATGTCCTAAACCATGTGCTCAAGACAGTTTCACCATGGAATATCACTGAAAAAGCCTTTTCCTTCAAGTCTGTGCAATGAAGGCACCTGTGAATGCTGTTAAAGATTATGATATTCCAGAAGGGTTGCCAGGGGCTCCAACACTTAATGGCACTTCTGACAGGGAATGTGTGAGTAAGAGGAAATACACATGCCAGTTACTGGCAGAAAGAAAATGCACAACACTTGCATTCAGAAGAAAGCATTAATGGTTAGTCCTCAGTAAAAGAGTAACAGCAACAAAAGAGTTTTCTGGACTTGAAGTAGATGCTGAATAATAAGACTTTCTCATTTTGAGCATTAACATCTGCTACAAAAACTAGCAATTCTCACTACTCAGTGGCTGCCTTATAACTATATGTGCAAGTTGTGCACATGAACAAGTGGTCTGAGAGCTTAGAAATATTCATTGCAAATGAGACAGCAGGCTATGCATATGACCTTGTTTTCTTAAAAAAGTCATTTCTGCAAAATCAAGAGCAAACTCTCTTACTCTTAAAGCAGTTTTCAAGTTTCGGATGTTTTAATTTTTTAAAAATACAATTTGTCAAGTGGATTTCTGCCAGAGTTCCCCATCTGGAATTTGGCAGGAAAGCTAAATGCTTTGAGGTATGGTTCCACAGCAGCCTAAATTAGCTAAGATCAGCACCACTGTGTTGGTCCCAAAAGCAAAACTATCAGAGAGGTAATGGGTTCATTTTGGGAAGAGCACTGGTACTACTGGGAGGGAGAGGGTAGAATGTGGAGCTGGAATGGAGGAGATGAAACTGCAGTAGAACTGATATAAAATGGCTTAATAAAAGGTGATGGAGCCACAGTCTTTGCAGAGATTGTGCCTGCATGAAGTCCTGCTTCCCTGGAAGTTAAGGGCAAGATGGAAGCAGATTCACTCACCCCCTGAAAACCTCTCCATACTTAATCCCGTTCCTTTTCTGGCTCTGTATATAACCTTGGGGTTTCAAAACCTGTAGAAAACAAGTCATGTTTCTCTGGCTTACAGTAAGGATGTGATACTCAGCTCATCTGAGGCATGTGGATCCCAGCTGGCTCAAAGCAGGCCATCTACATCCTGCCCATCCAGGTCTCCAGTGACTGGTGCTCAGGTGTTCCAGCAGAAGGTTCAGGAACAACTCCAGCCCCAGGAGCTTGGATCTGAGCCAACACCTGAATGTGAGGTTATGTTCCTCCTTACAAATTACAGCTTTGACTCCACAGAAGGAGTAAGATGTGAGCCGTGGTTTAAAAGGCCATCAGGCCCTGACTCAGAGCTATTCCTACCAGGACTGCTAGCAGCCTGACATTCACATGCACAGACTTCGTGTGTGTGGCCAGTCCCCCTCTGCATCTGAAAACATTTCCGCAGCCCACTGGCTACTCCCACAGATAGGAAAGGCAAAAAGGTATAGAATTAATGAAAAAGTATTAGTAAAAACCTATCAGGAAAGCACTGGGAATATGTCAAAGGTAATTGAGCTGCTGTTGTGCTTCATGGGACCCATGTCATGCCAGACACTCATTGCTCTGTGCTCTGTGCTGCAAAAGTGCAGCTGCTCTGTTGCAGTCTGCATCAGCCATACCAGGAGACACTCAGCTTCTCCCATGGGAACTGAAAGCAGGAGTCAGCCCTGGGGTTTGGGAGATTTGTCTCTTAAACCACTTTTACCCTAAGAATCAGTGCAGGTAAATCCAGGCACAGTGGCAGTTGATGCTTGATTGTCACACAGTGACAGCAGTGGCAGGGAAAGGCTCTCTGTAGATCCTGACACCTGTGGGACACAGCAGGGTGAGCTGTCCCCTCCAGGGGCCCAGCAGGCTGAGGGTGGGTGATTAGGAAGTGAGTGAAGGCACGAGCAGCCAGCTGGGTCTGGTGATTGCTCAGCTCTGGGGTCTGAGGACGGTGTTTGATGCTGCAGTGCACCTGAGGGCAGCAGTTCCAATCCATGCTCCACAGGTAACTTGCTGATGAGGAGACTCTTTTCCTTCCAGCACTTTGTTTTGCTTTCCATAGCTGCAGGCTCCCTCAGGCTGGCAGGCAAGAGCTAATTAACATATTACTGTCTACCACAGATGAGAAAATGTTGACAATCATTGTCTGAATTTGAGTTTGTCCATATTGTTTTTTCAGTGCCTGCCATGTGTTGTACAGCAGCAGTCTTCTGCCCTGTGGAAGATTATGGCTGTCCCAGTAGAAGGAAAGCCTTCAGGTGGTGAGAAGTGGGAAGGAGCTATAATAGAGCAGGGTAGAACAGATACTCTTGCATGGATGTTCTTCAAACAAAGAAGGAAAATAATGTAAAATTGACACTTTCTCCTTTGTCTTTACCTGATGTATTGGCTGAGGGCAAAAATGTTTTCAATATAAAAATATATTGCAGCTCTCCAGGTGATAGCCCTGGACACAGCCTGAGCAGTGGCATTGTCTACTTCCCAGAGAAATTCTGTGAGAAGCACACTTGCTTTTCTCCCTCATTCTCCCCTAGGGCTCTCTGTCTGGCTGCTTCCCTGTCACAGTCCTGAAGGAAGTCAGGGTGAAAGCCTCTCACCAGTTCACGGGAAGGTAGTGCTCTATTTCTGGAAATACAATGAAATAAGCAAAGTCAGAGGTCCATGCCGACTTCTGCAAACACAGAACCTCTCTCCTGAGCATTTCCACCTAGATGGAAACCTGTGGTGATGTTCAGGACTTTACACTCCCAGACACTGGCAGCCGTTTCATACAGTAGCTAAAGCAGGAAAGCCCTCAGCAATGGCACTGTCCTTTGGGCTCTAGGAGCAGTCCTCACTGGAATGGAGGCCCAGAAGCTCCTCAGCCAAGCTGATGAGCCCATTCTCTTCCAGGGCTGTGATCAGCCGCCCTATTGTGGCCTTCTTGCCCTCAGACTGGATGAACCTGAGCAGCATCTGGTAGGCCTGTTCATAGAGTCCCTCCCGGTCATACTCCAGCGCCAGGTTGTCGATGGCCGGGTCCCGCAGGGCCCGGCAGGATCTCTGCAGAGAGCGACCCACTTGCTTCCACTTCTTGGACACGGACTTGGCAAACTTCTGGTGGTCATCTGGTGTGATTGTTCTGTTGTCTGAAAGGGGCAAAGGCCAGGTAAGACATAGAAGTTTCATGGCTGATGTGATTCAGCTTGGGCCAGTTCAAGGTTTGGTCAATATTCTGTGGAGAAGAGAGTCTGAGCTCCCTGCCTTGCTCAGCTTACAGAAATCCTCCACAACAACAAATCATCTGGACTTGCCCTTACCCTGGAAGCTTGGCAAGACCTATTTTCTTTTTTTCTCCCTCAGAACTGTCCTGTGGTTTGCCAGACCTGTTTTTCTTTTTTTTGTTTGTTTTNTTGGATGGCCACCTTCTTAATTTGTTTTAGCCTTTCAAAGGCAACTTGGTAAGGTCTTTCTGACAAAGCCCCTTGTTCCCTACCTAAACATCCTCAAAACACTGAAATGCTGACCGAAGCTCTCTCTTCAGCTGTTTAGCACTGGAGACTGTACACAGCTTAAGCAAGCTCAGAAATTATCTATCTTATCTCAATCTGATATTGCTATGTGAGAATCTCTGAAAGCTCTCTGCAGGGACAGACCCCAAAGCCAGCTGGTGAACTGAGGGAGCCTCGATAAATCAGTCCTGTCTGAAAGCAGGGCTGAGGGTGCCCACAGTAACTTCACCAGTCTGATCCAACGTACACTATTAACTCACCTCAACCAAGTGACAAGGAAGAGGAGAAAAATACTCTGTATTCTTCCTTTCACTATTAATTTAAAATGTGAGGAATCTGGAAGAGACACAGACTCTGAAACATCTGGTTCTGTGACACCCCAGAAAAGAAAACAGGTTAAGGCCTGATCTGAAGCACCACGACAATATATTAGGACTACTGTAATTCCTTTCTTATGGAATGCAGGGAAATCCTTGGTTTATTTGTAGCCATTATAATTCTCCCTCCTCGGCTGTGAGGCAGACCAAGGGCTCTGTTGGTCAACTCTAGCTACTCACCAAACTGTTGTCCCTGAAAGGTGAAGGTGAGTTGTGTGGAAAGGGAGCTGCCTTGAGGAGGATAAGGCCGGGACAGGGACTTCAGAGATGAGCAGTCTTTTCCAGCCACATTGTTGTTGGTGCTCTGGTGAAGCATCAGGCTCTTGAGGCCTTCCTCCAGCTCCCTGATCTCCTCATCCGGCAGGCGGTCAGGCTGTAACGCAAACAGCATCAGTGACTCCTGCCAGGGCCACCACCCTGCAAAGCTGGAGTTGCTGGTGTTAAGAGAGGAGCAAAGAGATAGAGCATGAGCTGTCAACCAGCCAGATGAAGTGGTCTAATGGAGTCCTGGCTGTAAATGAGTGGATTTGAATCTGTAATGTGATATGAAATCAACAATCTCTCCCCGCTGGGTTTCTCACCTGCAGCAGTGAGTGCTTACAAGTTGCACAAAACTCCTACTAGCCCACGTTCATTTCCAGCAGCCCTCTGCAAGAATTAGGGTGCACTGCAGGCAGCAAGGCTTCTCCCAACTCCCCATGAGGGTCAGACCCAAACAGGGTGACCTGATCCAACAGCTCACGGCCACCCAAGCAGGCAGCTCCTGTTATCCACCTTCTCTCCCTCTCTCTCTGCCCCTCTGCTCTCTAAGGTTTGTTGTTCCTGGGTCCTCACCAAGCCAGTTTTTTTCACTAGCCAAGAAAAAATTAGTCTGACCTCCAAAAAGCAGGTAATGAGAAAAGGAGTAAAGAAGGCAAAGCACATGGGAAGGGTCAAACCTGGCAGTGCTGTGCCTCAGTCAGAGGTAAACATAGTTTAGCTCACTTACAGCAGGTACCCAGCACTGCTCTCAGCTGCTGAAGGCTGTGCCCCAGTGCCACCTTTCTGCCTGTTGCACTGTTAGGCAGTGGTCAGACTGAGTCACTTTTGGAGAACTGAGAATAAGCCCATTTCTTTTGTCCAATCAGCTAGTTCAGCACAGGAAGGGAGCAGCAAGCCACAGTTCACAGGGTATGGGATATCACATGTTGTTTGCTTTGGGGATGAAAGGTTTGAGTTTCCTCCTCTCTGTTTACAGAAATGCAACCTGGCAAAACCTGCTCTTGTGCCTAATATTCCTGAGTAGATAGTGAGTTCCTGTTTCTCAGGACCACTTAGAGGAACCAGAGCTGAAGTTCCAGATGGAAAAAAAGAGGAAGGGAACAAGTCAGTGAGTTTAATCATGTCAAGTGTCTTGTAGTGACATGACAAGATCTCACTGTTCTTGCAAGCAGGATTAGAGTGCCAGTGCCAAAGTATGTAATGAGGCAGATGTCAGATGAGAGAGACTTTGCCTTCAGAAGGGCAGCCTGCTCCTGCTGGCAGCAGATGCTGTGTGTCCCCACTCCTGACACGAGTCTTTGGTGTGATGTGCAGTGTTTGCACTCACTTCCATTGCTCATTTCCAGGTGCAGTTACCTGTGCCACTCTGGGAGGAGGTGGTGTGTGAGGCAGGGGAGGGGGGTGCAGAACAGTGATGGTTCCACCCAGGACTGCTCCTCTCTGTCTGTTTCACAGCTGTACTAAGGCACACTTGTGCTGTCAGCTGCACTGTCTAGAACTCCTTGTCTTAGTGGGGATAACAGCCACAGTAGCTGTTATATACAGAAGCCATAGTGAGTTAGCAGGATCTTTGCAGGCTGCTTTAGGTAACTCTATTGCCCTCCCAGGAAAGTGCATTGCTCTTTTCTGAGGAAGGGCAGAGCTATTTCTCCACATTAGAGTTAAGAGCTGAGGGACAGAGAAGTTTGTTAACCCAACATGCTGCATCAGAACAAGACTTGCACCCACCTTTGCAAGCCCTGTACCACCCCTCCTCATTGAGGTCCAGCCTCCCTCCCTCTCCTGCTCACCTTTTCCCTGTAGATGCACTCCAGGCAATGATCCTCATCCTTCAGTATCTTGTCAAGGTGCTCACTGCCAGCCTTCAGCTCCACTTCGAGAGGCACCGTGGTTGTGGCCAAGTAGAGCTGGAGGTGACTCTGGAGGGATTTCTGGAGTGCTCCTTCCCGGTAGCTCCGCAGGAACTGGCGGCAGTTCTCCCGCTTGCAGAACTTGAGCTGCACTATCAGGTGTGGGTGGCTGCAGTGCACCTTGAGCATGTCCACACCATTCACACCACCAGTGGAGTCTGGCAGGGAAAAGGGAGCACAGTCACAATCCAGGCATGAGCAAGCCCACCCAGACCCACGCTCATCCACAACAAGCCTCCATCCAACATCCTCCTGCAATGGAGGAGCTTTAGAATTCTCTTTGTGATAAAGTCCTCTGGGATGGAAAAGTGTGTTAAACCAAGAGGGAAGGATTAAGTTCATGCTGCCCTGCCACCACTGATGTCCATAAAGTATGGTGTCCAACTGAAGATGTATGGAACTACATCCCAGGTAATCATATCAACACTGTAAATTGTATCAACACAATTGTATCAACTTGCTTATTAGGGCAAGTTTTAAATTTGAGGTTCCATTTCCAGGGCAGAGATAGTTATGATAAACTGGTAGCACAGCAAAGTTTTATAGATGAAAGTTCAGTTCAGCTCAGTCAGCCTGCAGTCCTTGTGACTGGAGTTTTACACAGTGATGAAGGTCCTGGAAAGAAACCCAGTGTTTCCTCCCCAGCCTGTGCCTACAGGTAACTTTTGTCTCTCTAAGCCTTTAAGACATCTCACAAATGGCAAATGACAGATTCTGCCACAGGGATTATGCTGCTTGAGATTGGCCTTGACTTGTTATTTTGCACAGAGAATTATTTCATGGTAAAATCTAACAAGGAGAAGCCAGGGATGTACCCTCTAACATTAGGGTAGGAGGAGTACAAGCGATGTGGAAACAGAAAATGCCAGGACTTCATTCTTCCTTCTCCCAGCAGAATTTTCATTAGCTGTGCTCATTATCCTTGTCTCCACAGGATTTTATATGTTGATGATGAGTTCTAAGTATGTGTTTTTCTCATTTTTTGGAGCAGAGGCCTATGTGAGGCTGCAGTACCATGTGGGCTGTCACTGCACAGGGCTGTATGGAGGTACCAGCTCACACTGGCACTACATCAGGTATTTCTAAATCACATCATGGCATGGAGGACAATCCTAAGGCAAGGCAGACTTGTGTGCTCCACATTAAGCAGGACAGTGACCTTGCATTTAAAAGTATAGTATCTAACAGTGGCCTGATATGTTTATTAAGTCCTGTTTGCATGAGGTCTAGTTTGCATCAGATGTGTAACTGACACAAGGGTTTAGGCACTTAGAAAAGACATTTTAATTTGCTGTGGATGATTTTTTAATCACTTCCTTCATGCTTTGCTTTTTATGAGTGCTTATTAAACAAAAGTTCGATAATAGGGCAAGAGGGCTGGGGAGGGAAAGCTGCACAGGCATGGAAATCTTTATGAAAAGTGTACAAGACAGCCGTAAAGCTACCTCAAAAGACAGGACTTGGCAGGCATTTCTGCATGAAACCTCAGCTTAAGATTTCATGTCCTTTTCAGGTCTGAAAAAGCATGATAGGATTTCAGTTTTGTGAGCTGTCCTTTAAATGTGTGAGTAGATTCACATCCCAGTGCCACAAAGCAGCCACAAATCAAGCCTAACTGGACAACTATGTTAGGCTGCCTGCTTCCTGTTTCCTGGATTTGGAATGAGCTGCAAGATAAGCAGGCCTGTATTGGATAAACTGACTTGGCATCATTTCCAGAAAAAACTGCAGAATAGTTAGACAAGCCCAATTAAACAATAGAGTCTCAGCTGTGTAACAGGTAAAGAACAGTAGGAGAGTTGTTCTAGGTAAGTGTGATAAACTTTTCAAATTACTATTACCCTGCAGTGTGCTTGGTGCAAGGGTGGATAGAGAAATACAGTTTTATGTCCATTTGCATCTCAAGTCATTTTTTAATGTAAATAGGGTTACATACACCTCAAGCTAATGTGTGTCTGTTTATATCAGAATTTGAATTGTATCAGAATTTGAATAGAAATTAATTTATACTGGCTATCACTTGATTTAAAACCAGCTTCTCAAAGCAGAAATCATGTTTCTGAGGTGGTATAAAGACAGCAATTAAATCTTCTTTCATAGCAATTGCAATCTTTTCTCCTCTTACATAAACGGGTTTAAACAAACATTCATAAAGTTGGATAATTCATACGTTGGTTCAAGTTGGAAGGAAGCCCAGGCAGTATCTAGCTCAACTTCCCATGCAAAGCAGGGTCAGCTCTGAGGTCAGAACCAGTTGCTCAGGGCTTTATCCAGTCCCATTTTGAAAGCCCTTGAGGATGCAGAATACACAGTCACTCTGGGAAACTGCCTGACTATCTTAATGGGGAAAACCTTTGTCCTTCTGTCTGGTGTCTACCTCTCATTTCAATTTGTACCTGTTGCCTCTCATTCCCCATCCACCACTATGAGCAGTGTAGCTCCATCTCTCCCTCCTACAAGTATCAGCAGGCTGTTGGTAAGTCCCCTAAAACCTTCTCTTCCCCAGGCTCAACAGGTCCAACTCCCTCAGCCTATCCTCACAGCCTCTCCTCCAGCCCCCAACCATCCTGGTGAACCTCTGCTGAGCTTGCTCCACTTTATTGCCTTTCCTAGACAGTGAGCATGAGCTTTCCTTACCCATGAGGGTGAGATTAAAAAAAGATGTGGGACTGCACACCAAGATCCCAGAGGATGGGTACCTGCTAATGCCAGCTTCAGGGCCTTGAACACACAAGGCTTCTTCTGGGAGCTCTCGTAGAGGGCTGGCAGAGCAATGGTCTTGCAGGTCGACTGAAGGAAGAGATAAGCGCTGCCAATCCAAGGAGTGGAGCTGCCTGCCATCTTCAGCACCCTACAAAATCACACAGGCAGGCTCATCAGGGAAATGGCCTGATGCCAGGGCAGTGCTACAGCACAAGCACTACAGATTTATGGGGATTTACTCTTATTTCTTAGAGGAGTGCTAATGTTGCTGAAGCAAGTGTAGCCTTTGAGGGGTTTACTGTTACTTTGTAAAGCAAACCACAGTGGGACACCTTATCCCAAAAAGCAGCTCACAAAGCTTTGCTTTCATTTTCCACTGGAGTCCATTCCTTTTATAGTCTAAAGATACTCTGAAGCAGAGTTTCAGTCCCTCTGACTAACTAGCCAAGCTGGCAAAATGTGAAATGATTGAAGTGCTCCAGGGTCCACCCAGCAGTCCTGGCTCTGGTGTGTTCCTGTGATCTGAAGCCCTATTGCAACTAGACACATTCTCCTTAAGACATTCTCCTGGTTACTCACAGGGTCCAGAGCTCTTGTAACAGGATACATACAGGACAAGGGTAATGGTTTTTAACTAAAAGAGGGTAGATTTAGATTAGATATCAGGAAGAAATTTTTTACAGTGAGGGTGGCGAGGCACTGGCACAGAGAGGTGCTGGATGCCCCATCTATGAAAATATTCAAGGCCAGGTTGGACTGGGCTCTGAGAGACCTGACCTGGTTGAAGATGTCCCTGATCACCACAGAGGAGCTGAACTAGATGGCCTTGGAAAGGTCCCTTCCAACCCAAACCATTCGGTGATTCTGTGACTCAGGGGTACTTCTCTGTTTTGTTCACGCCCTTTGTTCTTGTGCCTCTGCAGCGTTGACCCAGCGGGTGAATCTTCCCGTTCAGGGAGCACTGCCCCATCCCAGTCCCGGCTCCGCGGTCAAACCGCTGTGGGATGCTTTAAAAACCAGCCCCAGACGTTAAGTCACATTTGTGATCATGGTTATTGCCTTTTCGCTGACTTCTGCAGGCGTTAGGCCGCTGCTGCTCAATTCCCGTCATAGCCTCGCTGGGATGGGGCTGTCCCTAAGGGAAAAGCGCAGGAGCAGCCGCCGGCCCCGTCCCGCCGCGCTGTGCCGCCCGCGGGACTGGCGGCTGCCCGTGTGTCCGCTCGATGCCCGGGTGTGTCCGCTCGATGCCCGGGTGTGTCCGCTCGGTGCCCGGCGTTCCCCCAGCCCGGCATCGCGGGGCCCGGAGCGCGGCCCCTCCAGCCCGGCCCGGCCCTGCGCTGCCCCGGCGGGACCGCCCGGCCCCGGCCCCGCGCCCCCGGCCCCCTGCCCGCGGCAGCCCCGGCCCGGCGGCCCCGGGCGGCTTTACCTCCTCACCGCCGGCCTCGGCCCCGACACTTCCGCCCTGGCGCGGCGCCGCTCGGCACCGCGCTGCGGGCGGGGAAACGGGAAGGTGAAAATAAATCCCAACAGCCCCCTGGAATGGCCGGCGGCATCGCACTTCCCTGTCATCCCTTCTGTTTGTCCAGGCCTGCCTGAGCCGGTGCCGGCCCCGAGGCCTGCGCGGGGCAGGGGCTGCTGCGGGGGAGCCCCGGCCGGGGCTCGGCGGGCCTTGACGCCTCCGGATGTTCCCGCCACAAGGCCGCCCACCCAGCTCGATCCCTTGGTGTCTGGTGTAGGTGAGGATATGTCAGAAATGCTCTGTTCAGGTGGCTCCAGAGCTGCCTGAGCTCTGGCATGTATGCGTCTGGACCATTAGGGATGGAGTGCGGTGGCTTGAAGCTCCTGCATGGCTTGTGGCTGACACACGCCAGGTTGGTGGGTCCCCGCTCGCACTTGACAGCTTTTCCCCGTGGTGCTGCTAGTGAGAGCTTGGATAGGTAGAGAGAATGAAGCAGCATTTCCTGAGACCACGAGAGGTTCCGTGCCAGTCAAAGCACGATTTGGGTCTCCATTGCTCAACCCCAGGTAGCAACCTCCTGCCTAGGCTGCATCTGCCTTGCATAGGTGTCCTGTGAGCTGAAGGATAACAGCAGCTCCCTTTTTTGTCTCCAGCTGGTGAAAGGCTGGCATGGACCTGGGGCCAGATTTTGGGCTTGTGTGCAAGCTGCAGTCACTCTGGCTTGGTAGTGGTTAAAAAAAAAAAGCAGGGAGCATTTTCAAACACTAAAAATACCTATATATATAATGCTATTTTACAACAACAGTATTTTAACAATATAAACTTAATTTGTTTATCTGAGCTGGATTTGGCTGCTGGGTGTTCTGGTTCACAGGGTTAGATCTAGGGGGACAGGCAGTGCCCACAGACACCTTCAGGGTCAGCAGGCCTGATGGTGCCAATGCTTCTGGAAACAAAGCATTTACTCGCTAACAGTTTAAGCAAGTGAGTTTATACATTTAAGGTCTGAAGGGGCTAAATCGACCTGGACATTCTACCATTTCACTACAAAAGCCAAACCTAAAGCAGTGCTGGCTCCCAGAATCAGGTGGGAACCACAGCGTCATTACTGTGGAGAGCATCACCTACCTATGTCCTGGAAATGTTTTCTCCTTGA
Source organism: Cyanoderma ruficeps (assembly GCA_008694505.1). Classification (NCBI taxonomy): domain Eukaryota; kingdom Metazoa; phylum Chordata; class Aves; order Passeriformes; family Timaliidae; genus Cyanoderma; species Cyanoderma ruficeps. The sequence goes on along the minus strand of VZDJ01000049.1, from coordinate 11,747,236 downwards.
AGCCAATCTGCCTGCTGTATATTGTGGGGGTAAAAAAACTAGTGGGTGGCTGAGCCCCAAGTTTCTCCTCTGCTGACCCTTGCTGAATGTGTGCCTTCTGGGAGGATCCCATGGGGCAAAATGAAAGTGCTTGATGAGCACTTGAAATTTCATCTTCTTGTTTCCCTCTTGGGAAGTAAAGATGGCAGTGAGGGGAGAGGCTGTGGCTCAGCGGGACTCAACTGGCACAAAACTGGGGTGTCAGGGTTCAGTGGCAAGTCTGCCTGGGGGGCTGGGGCTGGGACAGGACAGACTGTCCTGAGCTGGCAGCAGTCATAAGGCTAAAAGCACACTCTTACTGTCTGTGAAACTCACGATCCTTCTTAATGGCTCCTAAGACATTAAGGAAATCATAAAACGAAAGGAGCTGAACACATGAGATCTTATTTTGCCTTAACACTTTGGCAGATGTGTGTTAGAGACAGTATTAAAAGCAGCTAAAAGCAGAAAAGCAATGTCCGAGCTGTCAGGATGATTGTCAGAGAGAATGGCAAAAGATGCTGAGGTCCCAGGAAGGAAGCAGGACCGTGTCACTTGGCTGCTGTAGCAGGGCTGGGTGGGAAGGGGGTTGTTGCTGATATGATGGTAGATAAGATAACACAGCTGCTGTGCTGCTGCCACCTCACACTCAAAATAAGGAGTCACATGTCAAAGCAGCACATTCTAGAAAAATGTGCAGTTGTGTTCCCTTCTGCATTATGCTTTTGGCCTTTTGGCGTTGCTGCTCCATACTTGTTCATGCGTTTCACCTCTGACCCTACTTTGAGGCTCTCTTGATGCCACAGGTTTTCATTTAAATGAAACCTGCACTGCTGAGGTCATGCTGTGATTCTGGGACCTGGGGCTTCCACAGCGAGAGGGCATGCCGTGAAATTCAGGGTGAGATTGTGAGACTTGGCCCACACTCCAGTGCTGGCCTGGGAAGGGGAATGTTTGCTTTTAAAAATCTCTTGCTTGGTTATGAGAGGGCTGAGAAAACATGTCATGGTGTTAGTTTTGTTTGTGCAGAAATCTAGAACAGAGGTGCAACACATTTTGGAAGAAGGCAAATGGAAAAGTTAGGTAATGCTCTGATGCTCTAAACCTTCTTCCCAGGCACTTATTCTTCTGCACTATAGTTCACAGGAAAGGTTGGTTAAAATACCTTTTTTCCCCTTACTGTGTCAGGCATTGTAAGTACAGTTTCTGCAAACTGGAGTCAAAGTCAAAAAAGGTGGGTTTTTTTCCAAGCTGCAACATCTCATCACAGGCAAGGACCACTGTCATTAAGCTGTTGGGTTCTACTCTAGGCCTTCTGTTGCACTATCAGTAAAAAATGGATATGTGAGGCAGTTTTCTGTGCAGAGCTTCTGCTTGCAAAGAGGTTTTTCCCCCACAGTTTGAGAAATCTGTCTCAGCTTTTTGAATACCAGTGCAGCAGTACTAGAAAATTCCCTTGCATTTTTATTACTCAGAGTAGCAAAACCTCACTGTAGGAAAAAAGACCTTTTTTTCCCAGAAAAGCTTTGATCTGATGTTTTTAACTCTTGAAAAGTATCCCTCACCTTCTTAGGATCGATTGAAAAAAACTGTGAAACAACTGACCAAGACATTTTCATAATTTTTTAAGTTCAAATTCAAAATATGGTGAAGTTTTAAGTTTGATTTTTTTAACCTCCTCTGTAGTCCAGTTTGATTTGTTAGTGTCTAATGTGTCTCCCTGTCCCTTTTTTTGTTGCTGTTTTATTTTTCTCAACAGGGACTCTTGAGAATAATTGCAGTTTTGGAAATTTTCCCATGTTTAAACATAACTGAATTGGCAAAATGTCTGCTCCAGTGCCAGAACTGTGGCATTACATCTCAGAAGAAATCCTTCTCTGAATATCTTTCTCTTTGAGATGGACAGAGTCTTCCAGGTACCCAGACAAGGGGCTGCAGCTGTTCCTTCCAGCTCTGTTTGGCACTTCACAGATAAGAGGAATGAGATCCTCTATCCAGGCAGGAATAACCTGATGGTTGTTTCCAGTGCATTTGAAACATCTACTCCACTCTGCTATGGCACTATTGACCTTGTGCCTTCTGTGTGTGATGATGTTTTCTGGCATGACTGGCACCTGCTTATATAAAATCTGTGTTGCTTGCTGAGTTTTGTCAGTTGCTAATGGTGATTTGGGTTTTAGGGGAAATACCACATTCTTAGGTACACTGTTCTAAGTTGCCCTTTGAAAAGGGCAAGAAAAAAATTAATGCATTGTTATCCTTGTTGTGACACTTACTTATCTTGTCTCTTCTCACCTATGAGTCTTTCAGTGTTTTGCCTTAAAGGACTGTGTAGGCATCAGGTGAGAACTTTGTTTCCTTTTTTAGCAGGAATGTTGAGCTTTGCAAGTTTTTGCTAAGGACCTCAGGAAATTTTAATGCTGATTTTATATTTTATTACATTCTTTAAAGAGCAGTTTCTGAGTTGAAATGACCCTGGCATTAAGCCACACATGTATTTAGAGCTATCCGAAGCTTTTATATTAATGATGAAACCATATTGTCTAATAGATTCTATGTGTAGCTGTTTTTTAGCATCCTCTTTTCTCATGCAAGAACTAAATAACATAGTAGCTAAACCTGCTTACAATTTTGACTTTTCAAAGTCTTGCTGAAGATGTACAGCCCTGAGTCTGGCCAGCTTTTATTTGTCTGTGCCAGCCAAAGTTTAGGACAAGAAAATTCCAAAATAACAACTGAGGTGCCTTCACAAACCTGGGATTTCTGTGCCTGGGTGTCCCACAGACTCTGGGCAGGTGGGTTTGCTCTGGTGACTTGCTCACCTCCCAGCATAAGGTGGGCAGCACGTGTTCCCTTTGCATGACGCTGCGTATTTATTCACAGCTCTGCGAGATCGGCTGCAGTGCATTTTCATTCTGTGTATTGTTCTCTGGGGCTGGTGATGCCATCCCATTGTGCTGAGTTTTTAGGAGTGCGAGCAGCACTGCTGATGTGACTCCCTGGACGCCTACTTTCCACTGGCCTGGGATAAAATTGGGTGGTTCATTCTCTGTGGGACGCAGGCGCGCCCAGGGCAATGGGGTCAGTTTAGCTGGGACACTGCAAAGCTATGCAGGATTCACCCAGCTCTCTGGTGATGGATGGATACTCCAGTAATGTCCCAGCCTTCCTAACAAAACTCTGGACGTTGGTGGAAGACCCTGAAACGAACCATCTCATCTGCTGGAGTTCCGTAAGTACAGCAGATATTGGGTGTCACTAATGCCTGCAACAACAGGGAAAACCCAGGTGTGAGGCCTGAGAACTGCAAGGCACAGGAGCTGCCCCTTGCTTGGCAGGTGCTGCCCAGTCACTGGCAGAGTGCAAAAACGAGGGTTCAAGTACAGGCACTTTTGGATATACTTGGTATTATTTATCTGAAATATTGTGGCTTTTCTGTTTCAGAAGGGCAACTGTTTTGTGGGTGTTTTAATTATAATATTTAGACATTTCACTTGAAACATCCAAAAAAGTGTCTGATGTTCTAATTCTAAGAATTCCACAGGCTTTGAGAGAAATGTTTTGCACCTTGCTTGAATCTGCAGCTCCCTAACATTTTCTAGGAAATGTGCAAAGCCTTTAAAAAGTTTCACTGCTGTTTGGTATTATCTCACGTGTGTTTCTTAGCAGCCTCTCACAAATGTCTAGGTAAAAGGCAGCAAATAAACAGTACTCAGAACTCAGACTCAAACCTATAATCTAAACAGATCTCAGACTGGCATCCTAAATCATTTTGGAAGAGTTTGACTTGATTTTCCAATGAGTCTGTATGATGATCATGGTGATGTGGGTATATATTGTCACTACAGCTTCACAGGGGTAGATTGCTTTGCTGTGGTTTCTTATTTGTCATGGAGGCATTAATATATTAAGTGTAATCACAGAAATAAAATTATTTGTCCCCTTTATACAACACTTTGATATCACATTGTGCTTTTGACCTAAGACTTGCTGTAAATAACATGATTTGTATTAAGCAGGGAGTTATTAGATAAGCTGTGTGCATAAACTTGTTCTCCAAAATCAAGAATCTCTAACACAAGCAAATTTAGAGGACGATGGTAAAAAAAGTCTGAAGCAGCCTTTCTTATATATACTTTGTGTCCAGTAGAGTTTTCATTCAAAATCTGAGACAGGATTTGAGCTGCACTGATATCTGTAACTGTGGTTGTTTGATGCTGGTATTACATGGCCATACCTCTGAGAACCACCAAGTTTTGGTATTGCATGTTTCAAATAAGGTTTTTAAAGCTAGAAATAATTTTCTAACCTGTGTAAATGGTATCCTCTCTGTTACACTTAAAACACTGTAATTTTGACTGACCACCCCCATGCTCTGCTTTTTGGCAAACCAACATAGGCTGCAATCACATCCTTGGAGGTTTTGGTAGGGCTTTTAGGTGTCTAATTTTCCTGTTGTTGCAGGTATCCATATTTCTCATATTCTTCAGCTTCTTTACATTGGTGATGTTGGAGCTGAGAGATTGTGTGCATACCTAAGATTTCTGAGTCTAATCAGTACTTCTGGAAAATAGGACCCATAAGGACCTGTGAACTGTTTCTTAGCATGAAGAAGAGATGGAGAGGAAATGCAGTAATGGTTTATATATACACTGAAATCTGTTGTAAAGTGGAAAGGAAAAGTCTGCTCTCTGTGTCCATGGTAGATTGGGCAAGAAATAATTCAATTAATTTTTTTAAATGGAAGATGCAGTAAGGGAGAACTGTAAAATTTCTGGACTAGCAGTTGTCTTGTCAGAGCACATGTCTGTCCTGGTGGTTCTGTCAAAAGCAGTTAAGATAAGCATCTGCCATAATTGTTATGCTGCAGAGTCAGTTTTGCTTTGGGCCGAGAAGACTTCCAGAGGTTCTCCCAGCTTATGCTCCCGTGGTGTGAAACAGCCAAGGCACAGCTTCAGAGTGGGAACAAACTGACACATGCACAGTTCATCAGTGAACACACAGTAACCTCAAAGTCTCTTGTGTCTATAGGAATCTTTCTGAGTGTCCCAGCTTCTGAGAACATTGTGGCCCTGAATTCAAAGGAACGGCCTCTCATCAGAGGCCATAAGGAATTGTTGAGGTATACAAAACTCTTGTGCTTCTCATTTTCCATCAGTGGGTCCAGCCTGGGACTCACAACTGTATCCCAGAGTAAGGGGGCAGCAGCACAAGGGAAGCAGAATAAACCAGCTCTGTCCCCAGGACAGTGTTTGCAGTGTTGGGAAACCCTGGTCCCTGATGTCCTATCTGCAAACTCTGTGAGGAAAATTCCAGCATGCAGGTTGTCAGTGAATCTCTTAAGGGCTTGAACAGCCTTTGCTTCTGCTGCATGGGGTGAGGAACGATAGGAAAGCCCCCAAAAGTGGTCAAAGAGCACTGTTGAGGCACAGTCATGTTCAGTGTTTGCAGTAGTAAGCAAGGAGCAAGAAGTGCAGCTGACCCAAAGTCCCGTGTTTGTGGGCGTTAATTGTTAGAGCTGCCACATGAGCGTGAGCACAGAGGCAACTGTCACCATTTGGTGATGGAAATGTAGTGTTGGGCAGCAGGGTTTGTCAGCTGGCTGCAGGCACACACCAGCCCCTCTTTAGTCACTGAGCTATCTCATGGCCCTGATTACACTCCCTGTTTCAGAGACTTCCAGACTTCCCTGAGCGCAGCCTTGCAGCTGCAGACCCCCTGATGGGTGCCAGGTGGGACTCACACTACTGGTACCCTCCTACTGCACACAGAGCCTGAGGGCTCTGAGGGGTCTTACAAAGCACTGTCCTGTGTCACAAACCAGCCCCCGTGGAATAACAAACCAGCCACCCAGGCTGACACACCTCTGACTGCTGGTGATAGCACTGAACAAGGCAGGAGGATGACTGTGGTGTGCTGGTCTCAGACCCCTCTCTGCCAACATGGTGCAGGCTCTGGTGTCTTTACCTCCTGTCCCTTGAAACTCAGCTGCAGCCGAGGCAAGTCCCTAATATCTGCTGATGTCATTGCACTGATGTAGCTGTCAGCAGGTAGAAGGCCAGGCAGGGAGAGCACATGGCCTGCAGTGCATATTCTCTGCCAGCAATCCCAGGCAGTTTGCCTTGTTTGGCAGTCATGGATCTTTGCAATGCAACCCCACAGATGGAAGATTTATCTGATTAATGTGTGTTGCTAGCTTGGACTGCAAAGCGTGACCGTCAACAATTTGTGGGTTGCCCTTGTGGCTGTTTACTATTAAAAATAATCATTAAAAGGTGCGTAGAGCTTCTGGGCAAGTGTGGTGTCTCCAGAGAGGATTTGCTTCCTGCCTTGCTGTGTTTCTTGTGCTGTGTCTCCAGGCAATGCTCCCTCCAGGACTGCTGTGCTCTGGGGTTAGATCTGAACAAGTAGGTTATGATGGCAGGGGTTATAATGGTGATTCCCACTTTCAGGGCCTTCTTAAGACTTGAGTCTTTTTGTGAAGTCCATGCAAGAGGGGATGATCATAGACTACCTACCAGCTATTAGGGCACAAAAGTCAGTGGTTTCTTTGCCACATCCAGGACTCTCAACTAAGCAGTAACAAAAAGTAGATAAGGATCAAACCTGTGGCCACAGAGGCCTGACTGTACTGAACTGAAAGGAGCACATCTGTCATTGAGGGCTGTTGTCGCTCTTCTTAGCCTCAAGGTGACAATTCAGAGAACAAGACTTTCCCTGCTGTAGGACTCCTCCTGGGCCCCTCTTGTGGTCAGGGACGCTGCCCTGACCCTTGTCCTTATCTCCTTTGCAGAATGGCACCAGCTTCCATGTGTTCGACCAAGGCCGCTTTGCCAAAGAGGTGCTGCCCAAGTATTTCAAGCACAATAACATGGCCAGCTTCGTCCGGCAGCTGAACATGTGTAAGTGCAGCTCCCAGGGCCCAGGACGTGTGGGCCCCACAGATCTGGGGGGTGCCAGTGGGACGGGAGGCATGGGAGAGAATTGTTCAGAGAAGAGTTTGGGGTCTCATGTGTATAACTTGTTGTGGCGTTATTGATTTTGCCAAAGAGGATCCGCCTCTCAGATCCCAGAATAACAATCTCCTTGTGTTTATCTTAAATTCCAGCATGAAATTTCTGTTAGATTACATTTTGGGATGTGAGCTAAGAACTTTCACCTACCAGGTGTTCTGCTTTTCTTGCATTGATTTTATGACCTCTTATTATTCATTTTCCATTTTATTCTGTATGGAGTTTTATTCAGCCCCCAACTATGACCCCCCCTCCCCCCCCCCGCCCCAGAATGTGCTGCTCTGGTGGGTTGTGTGCCCTGAGCTTATCCCTTTCACCAGCCATATCACTGAACTAGTAGCAGACAGTTCTCCCTGCAAACCTTGCCTTGCTGATCAGACATTTTTACCCCTTAAAGGAGATTTAGGTGTAATTTTCAGCCACTTCAACATGACTGTTCTGATAGTTCTTGGAATTTTTTCAATGAGTAATTAAGTTCCTTAGTCAAGTTTTAACTTGGCTATTTTACTCTGTAGTAGCATTTTTGTAAATTTTAGGCCAGTCCTTAAATACAGCTTAGAAACCTTTTGAGGACTTCAGAGAAGTACTCAAAGCAGACTTCCAAATGTGCACGTGACCCTTTTTTTCAAAAGTGGCACCTGTTGATGGTCTGTGCCTTTGAAAAAGCCTCTCCTGAATCCCTGTGGCTTGGAAATTGTGACAGGAATTGCCTAAGACCTGGTATTTCAGCTCCTGGCAGACCAACATGCCCGTGGCAGAAAGGCTTTCATGGCATAGGCTGCAGCAGGGGTGGCCAGTGGGATGCACAGGGCTCTCCCTTGGCCTTGGTTTCTGGTGGATATGGCCCAAAAGCATGTCCAGGTGTGAGCACTGGCAGCTCAAAAAGTGTGGGGGGTGGTCAGAAACGTCCTCAAGAGTGATGAGGGTGGGAGGTGGAGGGAGTGCTGGGTCCTGTTGGCCCATCAGCCGTGTCCTCTCTGTGCAGACGGCTTCAGGAAGGTGGTGAACATCGAGCAGGGGGGGCTTGTCAAGCCTGAGCGGGACGACACTGAGTTCCAGCACCTCTGCTTCCTGCAGGGCCACGAGCACCTCCTGGAGCACATCAAGAGGAAGGTGAGGGGCATTGTGTGGGAGGGGGGAACAAGCACCTGCCAGACCCTGCTCAGCAGAACTCCAGCATCGCCCTGGTCTTGTTCCTGTCCTACCCACACACGTGTGCACCTGGGCTTGGGGTTCTTGGTTTGCAGGGCTTGGCTTGCATCAGAGTTTTGTCTGTGTTATTTTGCTCTGTATCACAAGATGTTTGTGTAGTGCTGCAGGGCCAGGCTTGCTTCCCACCCCTCTGCCTCTGAATTGTTACTGCTTTCCTAGAGAAATATGGCATAAATGCTGCAGAGTCCTCAATAGCCATCTCTTATACAAGAGACAACCTACTCCTGCCCTCTATTTTCTGTCTTTTTACCTGTTATTAATACCCCCAAAGTATTGTTCTCTTACTGAATTAGCATAGCAACTTCTGAAAAGGGACTTGGGCAAAAGCCTTTTGGAAATCCAAATGTAGTATGTCAATTTGAAGCATTATGTCAGACTCATCCCTGTAAAACCTGAGGCTTGATTGGGTATCTCTGTAGTTGAAGTAGAAAGATTAAATCAATCTAGATCAATTCCTCCCTGATACTCAAAACACTTTTGTTTTCCCCCCAAGCTGATTTGAAATAGGTCCCCACTCTGACAGGGAATGTAATTCTGCCAGCAGACCGTCTGTATGAATAGATTTGTCTGCACTTTGCTCTGTTTGGCTCTTGCAATAGTACCCCTAGGATAGTTCAGACTCTTTGGCATGTGGCCTGTCCTGGTATTTCAGCTGGTGACAGTCCTGCACCTGAGCCACCACAATGACTCTCTCCATCCATGGCCCTTCGTGCACAGGTAAAATCTCCCTTTGATTTTTTTCTCCTCAGGTGTCAGTAGTGAAAAGTGAGGAGACCAAGATGCGCCAGGAGGACCTCAGCAGGTTGCTATACGAGGTACAGATACTGAGAAGTCAGCAGGAGAACATGGAGTGTCAAGTGCAGGACATGAAGCAGTGAGTTGACTCCTACTCAGGCTGCTTCTTGTGGGCATTTGCTTCTCTGGAGTGGTGCATGTGGGGAATGGGTGAAAGGAGGAGCCTTGCACACTTCCCTCCCCAGGGAGCATGTGGAGCCAGGGACTGACCAAAGATCTGTTGAGACAACAGCATGTAGGATTTCTATGCACACCTGATCTACAAAATATGAATTAATGCTCAGCTTCTCTGTCTCGTTTGGTTTCCCTTCACAGATGAGGAAGGCACAGAGAAGGTCAGACAGGAAATATGTGCATAACCTGAGGACTTAGATAACTATTTCCTCCAGATGGAAATGGTGATAAAGATGTAACTCACACATACAAGAGTCCTTGGCAGAAATGTGAGGGAGTCTACTACAGCTATTAAGAAATTACCTTTCTGCTATCCATCACCTCCAAAATTTATGACTGGCCTAAAAAATATAGTATGTTATAATATATAACGTAAGAACTTCTGTATCATTTAGTCCATGGACTCATCTCCCTGAGACTGTGTCTTCTGACATGGCCAGAATTGTTGGGTAAGAGCAAACCAAGCTGATGCAATGCTTCCTGCATGTGGCTACCTGACCTCCAGCTGTCTGAGACTCTGGGATTTTCTGACTCAGACATGGTCACTGAAACATTAGGAAGTGGGTATGGTTTTATAAATCATGTACTTGGAGAGGTTTTTATTTGCCTCCAGACTTTTAATCTTTACAGAGAGCTTTGTTTAAAAAGCACTTGAATAATCAAATAGACTCAAACCCTTTATTTTATAATGAGTGCTGATATTCATACACCACCAGATGACACTGTCATTCTGGGCCTTGAGAGAACACTGCATATTGGGAAATTTCACTCCAACCCAGCACCTTACATGCAATGGATACATATTTTTATCCTACATCAATTTTTAATGACTCTCACTCGTAGTACATGCATGAGTTTGCACTGTGAAATCCAGATACAGCAGCAATGAGTTTCTGGCCTTGCATTTGATTTAATTTTTAAGGAGTTCCGGTATTAATGATTTGGCCTTGATTCTAATTTATTCTCCTTTTTTATTTGCTTGCTCCCTCCCTCCATCTGGCAAAATTGCATTCAGCTGATGAAAAGAATCTGATTTTTATAAACTAAGACAGAGGAGAAATCCCAAGCTGAATCCATGTTAAGAAATTTACACTGGTGAAGAACAATTAGGACATAACTCCAGTGGAAACTGTCAGACTAAGGAATGTTTCTTTGCTGAAAATTCTGTCAGTACCAGTACAGAAAGTTCACTGCAGAGATTCGTGCTGTACAAGCTGTTCTACTGTGCTCTTCAGATCTCTGGACTTTACCTTCCCAGTTCTAGCATCCATCCACACTAGAAAGACTAAAAAGCCAAAGGATTTATCAGTTTCACCTGTACGATAGGTGTTGCTGGCCTGACGGTTTAGGTATATCCATATACTCTAGAGATAAATTGACTGGCAAAACCTTTTGCAGCATGGACTTGGCTGGCATCCAGACTTGAAGGCAGCACAGTAAATAAACTCTCCATCTCTCTATCCCACCTAGTGGGGCTGACTGCTAGAGGAAGCCTGTAAGCTCCCCTCTGTGCTGCTTCATTTACAGACAAAATAAATTTTCTTTTTGCAAGCTGGACACAGGTCTGTGCTAGGTTAAATCAGTGACTCCCACTAATAAAATCATTACAGTCCTCTTAGTTCAAGGCTCTGAGATGCAGGAGCATCTTTTTATCTGCTTCAGTCACTACCAAACATTTGAACCACCACTTGTATGAGTTTTAAGCAGGTAGAATACACAGAGTCTCTGTTCATAGGGTCTTGTCTTTGGGAGCACTGGTGCAGTTGTGGAGAGGTTGGGCTTTCTTGGCTCCTGTGGAAGAACAGTCTGGGTGATCCAAATAACTCACAGTCACAAATCAGGCCTTGCTGAAATTCTGAGTTTGGCCCAAATGTTCCACAAAAAAGTGTGTCCTCTTGTTACCTTGCCCTATAAATGCTGGCTTCTCTTTATTTGTTTTTCCTCTATGCTTTGGTCTATAGTTCTTTTGAGGTCAAGGAAGAAAAAGGAAGGCAATTGTGTGACTTTGTTTGGGACACCTGAAAAGAGCCAAACACACTGCAAGAGCCCGGAAGTGAGACAGACTTTGCACAGCTGAATGTACTGTGCATCATGGCAGCACCATGGGCTGGTGATGTTTCTGTTCTCATGGAAAATTTCTGTTTCACTTTCAGGCAAAATGAAGTTCTTTGGCGGGAAGTTGTTTCTCTCCGGCAGAACCATTCACAGCAACAGAAAGTCATCAACAAGGTAGTGGTCATATAAACTCCAAACTCGCTTGTGCTGCCTGGTCTGTGTCCTCCTCTGATTTTTTTTCTTGTCCCATAATCTGTGATATTGCAGTGTAATTATTTTCCCTTTCTTTTAAGTCGTGTGATGCTTTTATGTGCCATATGGAAACAGGTCATTAAAAAAGCACAGACTGTGCCCTTAAACAAAAGATTTTAATTTCCCTGTCAGTCCTTTCTCTGATGTTAGAAACCACTTTTCTGTCAAAATCCTGAGCAAGAGAGCACAACTCTCACTAATTTCCCTGTGTTGGCTGTGTTCTGGTTGTACCAACGCCTTTGGGCTTCCCAAATCTTCCATTTGTTCACAAGAGGAGCCCCACTCCTGCCAGCACCAGTGGGAAGCTGCAGGTGACAGAATTGGCCACCCATTGCCCCTCTGGGGGAATGTAACAGCAGCTGTTACATTTTCTGGTGTTATTGGTATAGTTGAGGAATTACTGTGCAACCTTTTAAGCTGCAGAACCATCTCAGACTCCAGCATGACCAGTATAGAAAAGGCCTCTCCAGTGATTCCTGGATGGTGCTGACATGACTGAGCACGTCACATATCCCAGTCCCCATGTTCTGACCCTCACGTGGCATCACAGAGTCATAGGACTGGACAGAAATGCACGAGGTTATCAAGCCTTCCTCCAGCTCTGAGGCTGCACCAGCCACATGCTTCATTGTAGAGGCTTTTATGCAACTCGATTTTGTTATATTGAGCAATGAGTAAGAGCCAGCTGTGATATATAATAATAATGCTCTCTTTGTTTGGAGGTCAAAGCAGAGCATTAAGTTCAAGCTGACCTGGGAATATGTTGCTAAGTGATTCCTCTCCAAAGTTACTCTGCTTCCTTTTTAGTGTCCTAAAAACACTAACATTCACAGAGCTGAAAAACTCAACTGAAAGAGCTCAGACCTCCATCCAGGCTCTCCACAGGGAGTTGCCTCTTTCACTTGCAAAATCTTTGTCAGACTTTACAGCACCTCTTCTAAATGTCTCTGCAAACTTTAATGGATCCAGGTCTAACTCCAGGCCTAGGAATGTTTGCATGTGCATTTCACAGCTCTATTAGGACCAGCTGAAGTTCTTCATGCACAAAGTCGAGAGAGAAAGTGCTGAGCACATGCATTCAGCAACCTTTGCACAAGGCAAGCACCTGGCTGTGTCCCTTGAAAGCCAAGGCAGGCTGTTTGAGTTCTTGGACAGCTCATTTCTGTTTCAGGCTCCGATGCCTCATGCAATTTGGCTCCTATATTCTATGGCTGCTCCCAGCTCTGGGGTGCTGTTGGGAGGGAGGAACGGCTGCGAGAGCAGGGAGTGCTGAATCACTCTGCTGATTAACACTGGATTTTGATCTCTCCTGACAGCTGATTCAGTTTCTGTTTGGCCAGCTCCAATCGAGCCCCAGCAGCACTGGGATAAAGAGGAAGCTGTAAGTACCCGTGTGTGGTGCACATGCTCACGGGGGCATAATGCTGCCCCCTCAGTAAAAGCACAAGCTCAGCTCGCCCAGGCAGGCGGTCACCGGACCAGGGCTCCATGGTGATGGGGAATGAATGGGCTGAAGTGCAGAGTCAGACCTGCTGACAGGACCCATTCACTGCTCTTTAGAGAAGCACCGTGTCAGCTCGTGACCTTTATTTGGGAAATACAGCATGCAGTGGGACATGGGAGTGCTAACTAGGGGGAGGCTAAAGGGCAGGACCCCACTGCTGGTCCTACAGGTTCCAGTTTTGCCACTTGTCATCAGTAGGAGCAGAGCCAGCCCACAGACACCTTCAGTTTGACCCACAGTCACTGAATGTGGTGTGTATCCAGCATTGGCTTGGTGGTGTTAACGTGCAGGCCTTAGAAGAAGGTGGGGAAAAAATTTAGCTGACGGATATATTTAGATAGGCTCTTCAAGGCAAGTGAATAGAGTGACTCGAATTCAGAAGCTTAGTGCCTTTCTTGCCCTGTGGTGCTTGTGATTTAAAGAAGGGAAAGAGACTATTGAGTGGAATTTGCTGAGGACAGGAACCTGCCTCCAGTTCCCACCTTTATCACCTTGTGGCCTTTGACAACTTAGAAACTTCTCCACGCTGCAAAGAAAGGAGCTGGACCTCCCACAAACAGCTCAAAGGAGTCAATTTTCATTAAGTCAGTGTCCTTGTTATTGACTGACTCCTCTTGTGAGAATTGTAAAGGCAACACAGGATTGAATGAAGGAGCCCATAATCTGTACAAGGCAGCAGGGTGTGTGCACCTCTGCCTACCCCCTCTGCTGAGCCTCTTGGAAGAGTTAAAGGCTGCAGAAAGCAAAGAAAAGGGCTCAAGGGGAGAATAGCAGCTGCTGAGTTGCTGAGGGTCATGACTGGGGAAGTTCTCCTCCAGTAGACTGGGGAAGCAGAGAAATGAGATGCCGGATCTGACCTCTAATTTTTATGGTCAGGGCTGTGTCCTCCCTGTAAAAGCTTTGCAGACCAAGAAATGTCTTAGACCACTGCTTTTTTGTAAAAAGGCAAATAATTAGTGAGAAACTATGCTGAAAAGGGCAGAAAAGCACAGAACTACCTGTACAGCAACTGTATTGACTCCCTTATTAAGAGGAATAATCACACCTTATACAATCCAGCTGCAATTTGAACAGTGTTGTGCAAGGTAATTTGAGTTCCTGCTTCCTTGGAAACACAAAGGTCTGTCTTCCAGAAACCTCAGCTCTTGTGTGTATGTCTGCATCCTTAGTGTTTCATGTTTCACGGTTGTGCTTTCACACCTCTCTTCTAAGTGGTGGCAGGAAAGGATGGTGTGCATCCTGGAGCTACTTGGTGCAGGGCAGGGTGCTGCCTGGGGGCTCTGGGTAGGTTTGGGAAGGTTAGGCAGGTCTGCATCCTTCCCTTCTCTGTTTGGTTAATGCTCTTTTTTCATGGTGGCCTCCTCCAAAACTGTTTTTGGCTTTCCTTCCATAACACCGGGCAAGAAAGACTCTTACAGCTGAGGAAGACCAGAGTACACAGGGGAGAAGAGCTCTTGGCTGAGGGATGTTTTGTGTGTGAGCAGCCAGGAGCCAGTCAGTACACGCTGGGAGACAAAACTGTTTCTCTTCACAGACCTCTGATGCTCGACAACGGGATCTCAGCTCCCCCAGTGTCCAAGTTCAGCCGGCACTTGTCCGCAGAGCCCCTCCACGACCCCTATTTCATCCAGTCGGTGGGTTCAGCCCAGCCTCAGCTCTGTGGGGTGGCTTTGCCTGGGAGGGGGGGAATGTTTGAAGCAATAATAGAGATTACTGAGCAGGTAATTTGGCAAGAGTTTGGCAGTGAAGAAGAAACGAGGTTTGCTAAGCTGGAAACATTTCAAACTCCTTCAGCTCCCCAGTTTCATGGATGCCTTCATGAGGGAGGCCATGGGCTTTGGTGGGGAAAGGCAGACCCTGCACACCGAACTCTCCGTGTTGTTACCCCAGCCTGGTTCACCTCGAGGGAAGAGAGGGAAGAAGTGAGTTCTATAAGTTGGATTTTTGTAGCCTCTGAGGGGTCCCCCACCATTATCAGAGCAGACACCAGACACTTCTGTCATGCAGTTAAAATATGTGAGCTGGCATGAGAGGCTCATATGGCCCTGTTGGGCTGTGTTGGATCTTTCCCTCCAGAGGAAGCTGAGCAGTCTAGGCAAAATGTCAATGGTAAAGCCTCTTGGTTGCTGACATTTCACAGGGTTTATTTCACACCTGTACCTCTGTGCGGGTGGAGAAAAAGTGAGAGGAAATTGTGATATTGCATAGTAGGTAAAAGCTTTCTTGGTTTCCATACAGAGGGGGCTCGAAGTCACAGTGAATAAAACCTAATCATCACACATGGGGCCTTGGACTTGTTTTGGGGTCAGAAGGATAAATCTATATGACTTTTTCTTTCCTCTTAGCCATCAACAGAGCCTGCCTCTTGCTTAAACAGCCCTGCAATTGCTGGAGGACCCATCATATCTGATGTTACTGAAGCATCACCATCCAACATCATGAATATGCAATCCTCCCCTGAAAATGACAGGTAAACGTGTTTGTGATTAATAATAGGGAGAGTTGGGTATAAACATGCTTATGCAACTCCTCTCAAGAGTTTTTTGTGGCTGTAATTCTACCAAAGCTGCTCTCTGATTCACAAATCTCTATAGAGATATAGGGTGGAATACTTTTCTCCAGTTTGCAAAGTGGGTCAGATTTTCAGAATTAGAGGGGGGTAATAACAGCATAACTTTCAAAACAAAGTCCTGAGTTTCATGCTGAGAACTTCCATTCCCCTCTTTGAGAAATATTCCACGTTTCTTTATATTTTGTCCTCAAGACAGAGACTGTCTCAGACTTAATCAAATAATGAGATACTAACAGTGGTTGGGTTTGTTGAGAGAGAGAAAGGAGGGTTTCCTTTTGGCTTTGGCAAAGAAGAAACAATCAAATTGTACATCTAACAGCTAATGAGAACAGTAAGGTTGCATCACAACAACTTCCGATGTTTGACAACTTTTCTGTGAAAAGGCCCCAGTAATTTAAGAACTGAATGCAGAGGTATTTTAATGCTTATCTCTTCCTGCCACAGACATGCAGTGTATTTAGGGTTAGTAGCAAAATAGCTAAAGCTATGTCAGTGGAAAGTAAGTAGACAGATGAATCATGGAAACAGTTTCTCAGGCTTAGAGGCAAGGTAGTTATACTCTAGAAATTGCCTGTAAATCTGTTGCATAATTGAAACCATAGCCATAAAATTAACTAGAAACATGTAAAGAGCTTCAGATTTAAAAAAAAACCCCAAACCTGGAAGCCATTTCTAAAGCAGAAAATCTTTAATATAACCTTCAAGTTAAATTGTTTATTTCTACTAATTACTGAGTGCCATCTGGTGGCTTCTGATCTGTGCTGTGTCTGCATGACTTTAGCATCTGAGCCAGCCATGGCCCCAGTCAGCTCAGGTGTGGTCCCTCCTAAATCAACTGTACTTCTGGTGGGAATTTAGCCCTCACGAGATAAGAAGATGATCTGAAAGGAATGTTGAGGAAAGCTCTGTAGTGTCACATACCATCCCTGTTATCTCCGTGCCTTTGTCACTTTAGCTCCAGCTGTGCAGGTTCACAGGGAGCTCCAAAGTCACCTACAAGTAACACAGAGTAGGTTTTTACACAAAAAATGCTTCTAAACAAACATTGTCATTTGTCCATCTGGAAATAATATGGAGTGCCTCTCCCACTGGAAAAGGCAAACCTCTGCCTCCAACCCAGTAAAATATCTAACTATGACTGTCAGATCTCAACAGCTTCTGGTCAAGTCCTGCAGGGCCTGACCTGTGTCAGGATTGTGATCTCTAAAGTGCTTGCTGATCCAATCCTAACTCCTGCAAGGGATGGTCTTCCTGATCCCACTCCTATCTCTAGGATGGAAACTTTTCTTTTTCAGGGGAATCTCTCTGGCCCAGTGTCACTTTAACCTGTCCCAACACTCAAATGATCAGTGCATAGAAATTTATTTCCTATATTTGCAAAACAATTGAATGGGGCGGATTCATTATAGCTGTGACTGGTGAAGTGACTGCAGATATTCCAGCTGAGCATGTTTCTGGAGCTTGCTGAAAAGAAAGAGGCTGCTGGCCCATCTGAGGACAGGAAAAGGCCTTCTGGGGCAGTTTGATGGGAAGTGGAAGCAATGCCTTGTGCTCCTGCCCTTCGCAGTAGCACGAGGCCTTCGCAGAGCAGCTGTGTGTGGTGCTCAGTCGTGTCTCTGATGCAGGGAGAAGTGCCTCATGCTGATCAAGGAGGAACCAGTGAGCCCTGGAGTGAAGGCCAGCGCGGAGCCCGAGGTGCCCCTGCCCGGCTGCCGGGGCTGCTCCGAGCCCCCGGTGCTGCCGGTGGCCATGGTTCAGTCTGTCCTGGAGGGCAAAGGCAGCTATGGTGCAGCCCCACCAGGGACCTCCCAGCCACCCGAGAGGAGAGGCAGGAGGGCACTGCTGGACAGGTGAGGAGAGCCAGGGAGAGCTGTGGCCCTGCCTGCTCATGGCCCTCTCCTCCCATTCCCAGGCTCAGGAGGGAGGGTGACTTCAAGTAGCCAAATGCAGTCTGGTGAGCTCCATCCTGTTCCTGTGGCACCTGCTAGAGGACCCCTGAATCCCAGGGGGCCCTTCACAGAGGTAGGGGGCATGTGGATCACTTGCTTGAAGGAGCCAGCAGAGGAAGAGCTGTCAGAGGATGTGCATCAGAGCTGTGGGAGCAGGAAGAGGCTTTGTGCGTTGAGAGGGATTTGCCCAAGGTCCAAGTGAAAGCTGGAGCCCAGACCAGCAGCTGTGTCTGCAGGCCTGCACTGGACTGTGCTACACTCCTGCCCAGGATTGGCACTGTAGCATTGGGCTCATCCCCAGGGTCATCCCAGTGAGCCACTTCTGGGGCTGTGCTCTGACACTGAAATCCCAACAGCACCCATGTCATGGGAGAGTGTCCAGGAGGCCTCACCAGCAGAAGGAAAGCATGGTGCAGCTGGGGGGATGATGTGGAACTTAACTGCAGTTCATTCTTGATAGCAACTGCAGCAGTGTAAGGAAGACTCTGAGGGAGGGGAACCCAAAACACTCCATAGGGTTATCAGAAAAACTTCCATTTTCCTTTAAGTCCTTAAAGAAAATCAAATTCCTCCTTCTGAACCCACTGGATGCTTAAAAACACATTACTAGAAGAAAAAGAATCCTTTTTCAAAAGACCTGATTTTAAGAGAATTTTTTTTTATTGGGGGTATAATCACAGCAGGGCCTCACTGTTGCTCATTTAGCTGAATGTCTCTAGTGAATGCAGCCTGCAGGGTAAATGCCTGCAGCTAAAAGTCACTCCTTTAAAAAGCATTAGTTAACAGTAATTCAGACATCTTGGACCAAGGAGAATGGAATGCAGCCTGTTCTGGTTCCAAGTGCATCTCTAAAAGGATTTCTTTTAAGGAAAGCTTTAATTTTCCCGGTGTTGAGGAGATGGGCACAGACTATCCATCCCCAAACCACATGTCACCCAGGAGAGGGATTGTCTCATTTGTTTTACCATCTGTCCAGTCCCCTGTGTGCTCTGCTGAGTTGTACTCTGGGATTAAACCAAGCTTTGTGGCATAAACCCAGGCTGACAGTGGGCTCTTGGTTTTCAAAATGAGTTTTAAACATAAGCATCCTTTTGGAAGGCTGCTCAGTCCTGCTTTCAGTAGGTATCTATGCAAGTTTCCTTTGAGGCAATATTTCCCCTTGTGTTTTCTCAGAACAGATATTTCAGACCCGTTGGAGGGCACCGACTGGAGCCTGGAGGGGCTGCAGCTGCTGCTGAGGAGCCAGCAGTACAGCCTGGAGCCTGCCAGCCTCTTGGATGTGAGTGTTGCTGGGAAGGCTGCATCAAACAGAGCTGTGAAGTTCACAGAGGTTCCTTTGGGCTGTGAATCAGGTCATGCTGCTTGTTCTTGTGTGGCGTTTTATCTGCCACATGTAGCCTGTGGAGTCACAGCTCTGTTTTAGCCTGCTCATAAGATATTATCTTTAAATTGTGCCTTTTTTTTTTAATATGCATATTTGAATTTCTAGGAGCACAAACCTCTGCATTTGGTAATCAACATGAGACCTGACACATTTATGTAAAATATGTTTAATATGACTCTTCAGCTAGTTTGGTAATTGTTTTGTAGGGGTTAATTTATTTTCTGCATATGCTTCATCTTAGATATTTCTAGATTGTTTTAGCTTTTCCTACCTTCCCCTCTTCCTCCTATTCTGAGAAGTGTAACCAATGTAAAATTCTCTCTCTGCTGAGGTATTTATCAGTCTCAGTTCTTAGATCATCTTTCTTTAGAAATGGCTGATGGCTTTTTCTTAAGCAGACATGCAGAAATAGGAAGGTTTGTTTATTTCTGTTGTACATATAGTTGGTATATGAAAGGGTTTTGCCAATAATCAGATAACTCTGTTTGTAAGAAAAAAATCTATATGTCAAATATATGGCCCCTTGAGGAGGTGCTTCAGATAAAGGCATGTAAACTTGCACGGATAAACAGAATGAAAAGTCATTTAAAAAATCAATCTTATTCTCTTCAAGTCAGTTCCCAAGTGTCTGTGCTTGATTCTGACTTTCCAGAGAGCTTTTCTAATGGCCTGCTGTGTCACTGACTGTTGGTTTCTGTTTCTTGTTTCTCATTAGGAAGTGTTTTCCTGTTACTGACACACTTCTCTCTCTGTGCAGCTAATGCCACAAGAGTGAGAATGAATCATAAAATTGGCCCCAGATCAACAGCTCCTTTTCCCAAATTGCTCAGGCTTCTCAAGAAATTGGCACCAAAGCCCTGATGTAACAGTAGCCTGCCCTTTGCTACTAAATTCTGGAATGCTTTTAAAAGTCATATGAATTTGGATGTGTCCTAGGACTCAAGAGCAGCAGGAAAGGGCATTGATTTGTGTGTGAGCTGCCCTGGTTTGTGACAGGACAGTGGCATGGGGTGTCAGTGCTGTCCCTCCCCTGGCAGGCAGCAGGGCTTGTGGATCAGCACAAGTGCCCACAGCCCAGCCCAGCTGTGCCACAAGTCAGCACAGGAGTCTTTGTCTGCAGCTTCAGTCAGTGCAGGGCTGCACCCTCCAGCAGGCAGGGGAGGGCATGAGAACATCAAACCATTACACCTTTCAGAGCTCTAACTGGATTTTTGTCCCAACAGGTCTTTAATCCCAATTTATCTCTGAGTGAGTGGAATTTGACTGAAATGGAAGCCAGTCTGTCCCCGGTAAGAGATGTGTATTTCTGAGATGTGATAATAACAATCATAGAACCCCAGAATGGCCGAGGTGGGAGCAACCTTAATGTTCATCCTGTTCTAAACCCCCTACCCACTGCAGGGACACCTTCCCCTAGATCTCCTTGCCGAAATAATAATGGAACTATGAAGCAGAGCTTGTGCAGAACTGAGGAAGTTATTTCATAACCAGAGGGGAGAGTGGGCTAAAGCACAGCACGTAGGCATCTCCTGGGGCAGCATGAGAGTGCTGTATTATACTCTTGACCTGTTTTTCCCACTCAGCCAGGCTTTGTCTGGAGACAAGCTCTGACTGACTGTTGGTGCCCTGGCTGCTCTAAACTTTCTCTCAGTGAGAATGTCACATCCTACTAATACCACAGATTTATAAAGTCTTTGTGCCAAAGCTTTTTATAAAATGTGCCTTTACAAAGTGCAGCCATCCCTGTATGTTTCAGGAGCAATAAAATACCATGCAATTAGAACACAGGTTCCTGCATGCCTGTACATGAAGAAACAAGTAGAAATTGTTTGGCAGCATTTGCTTGGAATTGATACTTCCACAGACATTTCTGCAGTGCAGAAAGAGCAGGTTTAATAAACAAGGAAGGAAACCATAGACTCACAGAAGCATTAAGGCTGGAGTGTATTGCTTGGCTGGGTTCTTTTTCCTGCATGATTGAGAGTGAATTTTCAGAGCCCACGCTGACAATCAAGTTGGATGAAGGCTTGGATGGTTCTGCCAGATATCTCTACAGATGCACAAGTAGAGTGTTATCTACTCTAATGAAATGCAAAAGGTCTCTAAGCCTTCTTCATGGTATCAACATCCTTTTTAGGTTTTAATTATTTGGAATTTACTAGGTAATTCCACTTCCTGAGTGTTAGGTAGGAGAGTGTCTAAGAAATAGCTAATATTAATTAGCAAATCTTGGAAGCAAGGGCTGTAACCTTTTAAAAAGAATTGCATGAGAGAAAAGGCCAGGAAAGGAGACTGCAATGTTCAATAGTTCAGTCCTTGAGCTTACTAAATTTCCCAGGAGCTCTTGCTTGTCCTACAGAAAGTCATGAACATGGAGAAGCCTGGAAGCAATACGTGCAGGAGCTCTGTGCCTAGAGCACTATGTAAGCAAAAACTAGTTTCACTTTAAAGACAGTCATAGAAAAATGGAAAGAATATCTCTTTCCTCTTTGTTACTGGCTGCAGAGGAAAGAAAATCTCTTTCCTCTTTGTTACTGGCTGCAGAAGACTATGGGTTTACTTTGTGTGGCAGCCACAGTGACACCAGCCTGGCCCCTCATGTGACATGAGCTTCACACCATATTAGTGCTGAATAGGGGATTGCACGTCCCACAGCCCTGTCCTTCAGGCAGATTGCCCTTGAGCGCATGGTGTGGCTGTTTCAGTGAAGTGCAGCGAGGCTGGGAGGAGAGGCTGGGCAGGGAGGATGGCTTGTGTTACTGGGAGGTGTTGTGCAGTGGGTGAAGTGCTGGTGCTCAGACATGGCCTAGTTCTAACAAGCTCCCCTGTCTTTGTATAATTGTACATTGTAGTTTATATTTTTACATCAAGATGCAGCGACTCACAGTGGATCTGGAGAAGAATGCAACTGAGCTGCCCCCAAAAGTGTTCAATCCACCATTCAACAACACCTGCCCAGGTAGGAGCACCAGCAGCTCTGTGGATTTGGCAGTGGGGTGTTGTTCAGGCAGCCAGATTTGATGTCCAGCATTGACAGTTTGCCATTTGTCATTTTACTTTCATGGTTGTCAGTCAGCAGTGTTTCCACGGCAGCTGCTAAGTCAGTTCCTGAGCTGTGGGAAAAGGGTGGGGGGTAAATTGAGGTGTAAATGGAACTGAACTGGTTTTGCAGTGGGTGCCATCATGACTGTCAGTGCTTCCACTGTTTTCTTTGCCTGCTCATTGCCACCTCAGAGGAATGTGTGGATCTCAGTTGGTAGGGATGGTAAGAGCTGTACAGTCCTGGGTTTCCTCTGGTTCCTGCTGCAGAGGAGGTGCCCCAGTAGCTGCTGGCAGCCAGAGGCACAGGTTGTGTGTCTCGTCCTCCAGACCTTTTAGCAGACCTCAGGGGAACAGTCCAGCTGATCCTCTTGCTGACTCTGGTAAAGTGTATCATTGACCTTAGATATGAATCCAGGAGTGTTGCCCTGGTTGTGGAATTGTGATGTATGTTCATGTGTGTCCAGCTGGGACAGACCTGAAAGAGAAGCTCCTGTGAGCCCCAGTTTGGTGCTGTAGCCACCTGAGCCTGCCCCAGTTGTGATTCATTGTGTGTCATTCAAGGACTCCCAGCCTCAGCCTCTTCCATGAGCACCTCAAAGGCATTAAAAGCCCAGGTACACTGAAGAGAGTCCTTGAGCTTCCCCTGTTGGCAAAGCCTTTCTGGTCCTTCTACAGAGGGAGAAAGACACATCTTGAGTGAAGGAGAAGGGCAGCTGCTCTCATCCTCTTCTGTGTCCCCAACATTGTCATGCCTTTTTCACTTGTGAGGCATTTCGGCTTTCAGGCAGAACCCGCCTGCTGACCTGCAGAGACTCCCCTTGATTTTACTGCACTTTTGAGTGAGTCCAAGTTCTGCTCAGGTGTTTTCAAGGGATTTTGCTGAAGTGAGGCTCCTCAGTTGCTGCTGCGGTTGGGATTTGTCACTTTTCAGTTCTTATGCAAAACCAGGCAACCTGCCTTCCAGAAGCTGAATTTTCTGCTGTCCATTCCTAGGGAAAGATGTCATCCTTGAAAGTGCCCAGCAGTTCCTCCTCGACCGTCAGTCCATCTTTGGGAACGATCTCATCAGCTTGCCTGAAAATTCATCACTTTATGTTCCTTCTGAAAACATAGCTCCCTATGTGTCCTCTGTGGCTGTCCAGGGGGATATCCCTCTAAACCTGAGCTCTTCAATGGACAACAGCCAGTGATTTAACTTCCAAGAAACAACAACTCCCTCCCACCCATCCAAGCATCCACAGGTTTGAATGTAAAGAAACAAAACTGACTCGGAAACCTGCAAGAGAGTTTCTTTTTGTGCCCTTGTTTTTTTTTTTGGAGTAGATGGAAATGGTCTGTAGCTGTTGCATTACCCTCCCTGCACCTGGGTTTCAGTGTTTTTTAAAACAAAATACTACTTCTGGTGCTTGCTCCAAGGGGGAGGGAGAACTTGTCAGGATTTTTTTTTCCTTGAAAATGCTTTAGAAATTTAAAATCTTTTAATAAAATTTAAGTGAAGAGTAGCTTGAAAGTCCATCTGAGAGTCCATCTGAGACTTCAGAAAATAGTGATCCTGAGTAGTGCCTGCAATGGCAAACTGTTGGATTTTATTGGGGCAGCACAGATTAGCTAAGATGCCTTACCCTTGTTGATGCTGTTTTTCTAATAGGAAAATAGTTCTACATGCCTGTCCAATGCTCTAAAAAGACTTTTTATCCATTTTCTGGGTTTAATGGGATGCACCTGTTCCTCCTAGGGTGAGTAGGAAAAAGTTCTCTTGGGGTGTGTAGAAGCTTGTTTTCGGAATGACCCCACCAGGAATGTGCCTCTGGCTCTTAGGGGAGCTACAGACCATCACAGGCTGCAAAACATCCCATGCTGAGTTGAGAGCTTTTGTTGTTTGGGATTTGTTTTGCCCCAAATTCATTTTCTCTTAGATAAAGGCAGGGCACTCCATACTTAAAAAATAGAAAAGGGATAGACTTTTCTGCACACACAATTTTCCATGTGCAGAGAGGGCTGAGGGAGTGCACTCTGGGTTTTGGTGCTGGCTAAGTATTCCATGTCCAGTCCAATGGTTTTTTTCCTTGGCTTTGACCTGTTCTATTTCCCCTGAAGATATGCCTGTTGGTTTATTGCTGTATAAAATCTGATTAAACAGTTTAATTTATTGCATCCCCTTTTTAGAAGGACTCTCAGCTGCTCAGTGTAGGAGAGAAGCAGAATGGTTAGTCCACCATGTCCCACAAACTTCTCTTCTGTCCTTTGTGCATCTGAGACCAGCCTCAAAGGCTGAACGAGCCTTCCCCATCCATGTGGTTTCTGACAACTGAGTTTCTCAACAAAGCACAGCTTTGTTTTTTATGCTGTAGTTCTAATGAGAACGTATTATTTATCTCAGTATCTTCTACCTGAGTTGCTTTTCCTTAGGAAGGTTACCCAAATGCAGTAGGACAGACCCAGGAAATTCAATTAACTCAGGCCTCCTAAGGGCTTAGACAGGGAGGTTTAAGCTGCACCAACAGCACTTGAAGAAATGCTCTGCCTGCCTTCATTGCCATGACAATTCTTGGTTATGAACTATATTTCTGAGCATTATGGTCAAGCAGCATCCACCCCAAAGGGTAGCTCATCGGTCAGATAAGTGCAGGCTAAAAATCTCCTCAGTAAGATGAGCATTTTTCAAATGGACCTTCCTGTCACAGCCCTTTCCTCCATCCATTTATCACTATGTGAACAAATGTGTTAGTTCAGAAACATTCACTTTTGAGCACATTTTTGCCCAGCTGATTCCTGTGCTGGGAGCTCTGTCACTGCCTTGGTGGTGTGGTCTGTGCAGGAGCGAGGTCGTGAGAGCTCCTGAATTAATCCTGGCCACTGTTTTTGTGTTCAGGTCTAAGGGAAAATTCCAGCAGCCCCCATGGGCCTGGTATTTAGATGATGTGCTTGAGTGTATCCTGGACAAGGTATTTCTTTTTGACAGATTTGTGCTTAGAAATTTCACCTAGCTCAGCCCATTTCCACCCTATTTTGCCCTTTCCAGCAATGGAAAGACATTGAGTTGCACTCTGTTTACTTCTTTTCTCATAGGTAATTGAAAACTGCCTGGTGTCTCCTGACACTGACAGTGAATGTTCAAGATTTACACCCTTCTCTGAACTTCCACACTCTAGGCTGCTGTCATGTTAACACTGAATGTATTGATGCAACAAGGTATTTAAGCACATGCTTAACTTCAAGCTCCTGAGTAGTTTTCCTGTGTTTTTATGGAGCCTGTCACATGCTTGAGGCTGGGCATCCGCTGGTGTCTGACTGGATTGTCTGGCTGGGGGTGAGAAATGAAGCCCTGGGGAGAGTTGCCCGTGGGCACAGGCAGGTGCAGCTGGGCCCTGGCTCCGGCTCAGGCTGTGCCCTGCAGGGCAAGCTCCGGCCTGTGCTGGTGGGGAGCAGCCTCTCAGGAGGGTTCGTGGGGTTTTCTTTAGGCTTTTTGCTCTACTATAAACGTGAGATTGGAGCTTGAAGGTGAGAGAGGAACCTCCAGGAAGAGCACTCCAGAGCCATTCCTGTGGAGAAGGAAGCTTGTGTTCCTCGGCTTTTTACATTGTTAATTTCACTTGAAGGTGATGTGCTGAGACTGCGTTTTTGCACTATGCTGTACATTTGTAAAGTTTTACAGAAGACACTAATTAAACATGTTTCCCTTTTCTCATTTAGTCCTGTTTTGGCATTTCTCTCACTCCTTGCATCTATCCCTTACCCCTTTCCTCCTTCCCAATCCCTCAGTGACAAGGGAAAATCGTTTCTAGGCATTCAGAGAGTCCCTGGTGAGGGCGCCCTGGTGGGTTGTGGTCACTGTGTGAACCCGCAGGGGCTGGGGAATCCTCCCATGTAAAATGTGGTGAAGTAAACACAGCTTGGAAAGCTGCTGAATTCTTCAAACTAAAATGCCACTCAGAGTGGATATAGCTGGTAAAATCAGGATCACAGCAAAAAAATCTACAGTTCTTGAAAATACTTGATGCTTTTTTTCCCTATTTGTCCTATTTTTCTTGCTTTCAGTGATAACAGAGCTCAAACTTCACACTTGGAATTATTTTTTTAAACCTTTTGTTTGCAAACATAATGTGATCCTTTCTGCTTGTTTTTAGTGTAGTAAGTGGATACCAGGACAGGCACCAAAACACAGCATGGAAAATGCAAAACCCAAACTCCTCAAAATAGTCCTTATCCACCTTTCTGTCAGAAAAGGAAGCAGCTGCTTTTTTAGGATGGAGCTCCTACAGGTTGGTGACAATATTTGCAGCTTTCTGAAGAGTAAATTCCTGGGCTGGTGCTTTCAGGTAGCCCTGTGCTCCACAGGCCCTTGGCTTGCCCCCACCCTGTTCTGGAGGCCAAGGCTTTTGCCAGCATGTTTTAACTCAGGCAAGGTAGTAAATGGGTGAAACTTAAAGCAATTGTATTGTCCTCTCTGAGGGCTTTTACAATTACTTCGTGTTACTGTAAGGTCTGGTTCTCTTGCCACCAGATGGCACCTAAGCCCAGGTGATAGGAAATACATCTTTTCAACAACTCCAAAATAATATTTTATTTATTTAAATTTGCACACCTACAAGAACTGTTCAATTCTATTTATTACAAATTATTAGAGGTGTATAGAAATAAGAACAAAGACATTCACCTAAACTTGGCTATACTCAAAATCCAGATCCTGAGACACATTCAATGAAAAACACTAAAAGCAGCAGATATAAATGTGTTTCATTACAGATGCCCTAAAAGGTAAAACCAGATTTTCTGTGCAGGTATGCTATTTCTGCATCTCTTTAGGCATAAACAATCACGATGTCAGGGAATATTAGATCAGTAAAATATCCCATCAAGAAGCAATCTCCATTTGCCATTGGAGTCCATCTGCTATGATGTACACTGGTATGGACTTAAAATAAAAAAAACCAAGTGAAAATATATGTGATTACAAATACAATTTTTATTTACTCAAATGACAGACACACTGAATTGTGCTTGAAACTACATCTGTAATGAAACTGATACATAAACGTGTAACTAAGGCATTTCTAGAAGGGTGCAAAGGCACAAATAACACAAGATTGGAATTTAACCTCAAAACAGTAGTGAACAGTAGTGCACAGGCAGCTGCCCTGAGGAGCTTGGAGCCAAGGACAGGGAGTTTTGATATCACAGTGTTACCTCACTTTTTACAAATGGTCCCATTGCTGGCCTCCTTATTTTGGGAATATTTCCATGCAGTCAGACACTGTGCTCCAGGTTTGGTCTGTTTTCTTCAAAGTGATTAATCCAATCCACTGTCACCATCCTTGTCACCTTGTGCTTTATGAGGACATCCTTCCCCCTCAGCCAGGCCTTGTGCCTCTCCATCACTGCAATTCCCTGTTAGAAGCACAAAGGCAAAGGGCAAATGAAACTCACTCGTGGTATTTAATACTAAAAAAAGGAAATATAAAGCCCATTTTAAAAAACCATTTAAATGAAACTCAGTAACAAATCCTCTGTAGAAAAAGAAAATATTTGAATTCCTAACTTATTAGGATTCCCACATAAATAAAAGGAAGATGTGATTGTGACTAACAACCTTCAACAGGAGCTGAGCAGACTCTTAACGTGTCTGTGCCAGCCCCGTTTTCTCTGTGATTGATAATGTCACTGTAATCTTACCAGCCTCTTCCCACGAGCTTGGGTCATCTGGTTGATGACAGACAGGTGACAACAGCAGATGGTCCTTGGGCTCAGTGATCACCTCTTGTATCAAGGGTTTCAAAGGGGCTACCTCTTTATCTTTGATCTCCAGGTATCTTTCTGAATTATCAGGCTCTGTAAAGAAGCTTTTGAGAAGGGGTCTTAAGTGCTCCTTTTCATGCTCTTTATGGTTCTGGCATACATTTGAAAAAATTCCTCTTGGAACTTCTACTGAATTCTCAAGCATGCTTTTATTGTTTTCCTCTAAAGCAGAACTGCTGTCATTTGTCACTTCAGAAATTATTTCAATCTTTGGGTGATAGTCCTGCTGTAAAGGTAGAAATGTAATTGAAAAATTATTCTTAGATATAAAAGCCAAAGGATGGGTAAATATCTCTTGGATCCATGTAACAGTTGTCAGCTTTAATGTGCTGTTCTTATAAATTATATGGAATATATGCTTCACCCATAGCTCTGCTGATTTGTGAATGAATCTTAGGTTAGCAATTTCTCAGGCATCTCCAATGAACTGACCATAAACTAATTAACAGTTCATAAAAAGAGCAGTGTGTGGGCTGTGTTCTAATATTTTACTCCAAACAGAGGAACCTGACTGACAACTTCATCTGTCTCCAGCTGAGAACTGAGCAACCTTTGGAACAGGACAGCTGCTAACACATTCACTTCCCTAATCCTCTTTCCTTGCCTTCTTTCAATTGGAAGCTTTGCTGGATAAGACATTTTGCAACCCTGTTATGAGTCTGTGATCAAAAGGGCAAGTCAATTCCATGCCTAGTGGAACAGTTGGCATTATCTTGGAAAGACTTGTAAGAGCATGTACTGTACCAGCCTCTGTCTCCAGCAAGGCCAGTATGATTCTATGATCAGCATGAAAATTAAAACTGATTTTAAACTTTGTTGTCTTCTCTTTTTTTCTCTTCTATTTACTCTTATAGGCTTGTGCCTAAAATATTAGTTTGAGCAAAGCAAAACTCTAAGATGGACAAGGACTGGCCTGCAGTAGAGACGAGGAGTTTCAACTTCTCTACAATTTCAGTTGAAAAGTCAGATTTTATTCAGCAGCAGGCAATTTGCACCATATTAATACTGGTAGAGTATTTTTAAGACTAATCTTCAGTATAACACTACATCCTATTAAGAAATTAAACTTATGTAACTGTTGCATTACTGATCATAAGTTTTTATTCTATTTTTGCTACACAAGAGTATAAAAAAGTCAGATTTAATCAAAAGAAGATTTACATGTAGATATGAACTGCTGAAACCATCCATTTTAGTTTGTAAATGCATAAGTGATCACATCTCCCAAACCAGCATTTCACAACTTAGATGATCCTCATTTTGCAAAACCTTTGTAAATGTGTTTAGGGAAGTTTCATTACTGCAATTAATGAAAATGTTACCTTTTGAACAAAGATTTCCTCTTCTGGGGGAAACTCACTTACAACTACATCTTCCAAATCAGGCAGTTCCTGAAAACAATCACAGATCAATAATCAGTGGGAAGAGCTGCTGTAACCCATGAAAAATGACATTTCTGGCTCATTGGACAACTTCTTCACAGCAGGGCCTGTCAGAGTGTGAGGCCACAGCAGCAGGACCCCACTGCCATCCTCCCATGGGCACAGTTTGCTTTTATGCACATGTGGGAAAGGGAAAATTCATCTGTCTCCAGAAACAGCAAATGAGAAAGCAATAGCCCTGATGTCAGACTGAATGCTGTTTTCTACTATGCTGTGTGATTATGAAGGAAAACAGGATAAAGAGTAAGGCACGACCAGGATTTTAAAAGCAAACATGGTTTATTCTCTTAGCTGTTTCTTGTCTAGTCAATAGACTTAATCCCAACTGCAACCCATCTGTATGGGTAAGTGCCAAATGCACACCTGCAGTCTTTCTGAAACTGCATCTCAAGTAAGCTGTTAACCTGAATACACCGAATAAACCACTGTTTTACTGTGCCTCACAATTAAGACACAGAACTGCAAACTTGCTGGAAACTCTTTTTCCTCAGACAGGTCTGGTAATTTCAGCTTTCTACTAGAAAGTATTATCTTAGACAACTATCATTTGCTGACATGGAAGGGAACACAGAAGGTGGGAATGCAAATCACAGGTAGAAACTAATACCTTTTTGCCATTTTTTTACTGTAGGTCAATACTGGGATAAGCAACTCCTTTTGTTTTTAAATATTTTTAGCACTTAATGACTTTGTAGTAGACTGCTTGGTGTGGCAGTATCAGGAACATCTGTACTGTCTTGTGTGGTGAAGATTATTACACGATTAAAATCAAGAAAGGAATTCTCCTTCCTGATGTGGTTGCAGCTAGTGCAGCATGTCCTGAAGTCACAGAGTTTTATAAAAATTGCAGCAAAAATGTACAAATTAAGATCTAAGACTAATGTGGAGTTTGATGTCAATAGGGAGATGAAATAGCTGTTAGTGTTGTTTCAGTCATCAGGGTGCATTTGCAGATCAACTACTAATTAACCCAGTTTAGGTACATGGGAATGTGGCTCCCACACTGCCAACACGTGCAGCAACAGGAGCTTGTTTCTGCTCACACGGGGATGTCACAACCACCACAAATCCTCCTCCACTCTCCTCCTTTATATTCCTCTGGAAACCACCTAGAGACTCAGGATGAGAATAAAGACAATGGTGCTGTTCCAGAGCCTCTCACCATCCACATCTTCCCAGCCAGTCCCTGCTATGTCAGCACTAAGATTCTTTGGAATATCTGCAATATGGTAAGTGCCGGAGGCTGTTGGGAGAGGCTTTTCCTAGAGGACAAGTAGCATAGAACACTGAAAGGTGCATAAGTGAGTGATTTGGGTTTGGTTTTCCTTCTGGAGAATTAAAATAGTCCCACTTTTTACATCACTAAAACCCCACAGATGTGTGCTTAAGAGTTGCTTTTATACTGCCTTGAAGCTTGTGCACAGGATCTTCCTGTGGTGCCACAGTGCATCAAGGGGAAAAGAGTGAATCAAGGAGATCTTCACATTGTGGGTACCTACAGCATCACTACTTATCTAAAAGCTTTACTTCAGACACTTCAAGATCCACTTTTAAGAACAATATTGTGCATACTTTAATTGCTGCCCATTCTCCCCACTACTTTTTTTAAACCTATGATTAAAAACAGCTAAACAGGAGAAGGCAGTAGCAAACCCTCTACTGAAGCAGCGGGCTGAGCCCTTCAATAACAACATGGAATTTTAGCCTGGGAAATTAAGAGCATGGCAAAGATATGAGGCTTTTCTGCTAGTAGTTAACAATAGCAGTACAGGGTCTATTAAGTGCTCTGGGAAATCATCAGCTCAGAAGTTTTTACTGCTGATGATATCATAGTCTGACATTGTCAGTTTATCAGCACTGTTCTGATTAGGACAGATTGAACAATTCTCCTCTGAAGTGAGGTTCTATTTTTCAGTGGTATCTATGTCCTCCTTATGGTTAATGTGGTAAACATGTTTAGAAGTTTCATCAGGTAGACATTTTAGATACTAGAAGACCATGCTACAGATGTCGATCACATTATATATCTGAATAATGTACATTCTGCTCTCCTTGGAAACAGACATCAGAGATCTATTTTTAGAATTAATTTATAGTATCTAATACTGCTGGGTAACATTAACAACAATGGGGCTGCTATTTCTCCCCTATGGTTTTTCTGCAATAGCTGACACTTTCAACTGCATATTTCATTTCAGTTTTGATTAAGAGGACAAATGTGTCTACTAGATTATTTTTGCTGTAATTTCTGTTTCTAAATGACAGCCCTCATTAGCTTCTCCAGAGAAATCACAAAGATAGTAGGTCAACTTCAGGTGATTTACAGGACAAAAGGCTAAAAAAATTAAGGACAAAATAAACTTTGAAAGTATTCTTCATAAATGCTCCACTGGAGAATACCCCTGCAACTTTACTTTGTAGGGATTTTTTTTCTTTCTTTCTTTCTTTTAATTTTTCCTAACAGTAGACCTTTCTTAAAAACCTGCCCATTTAGTTTTATTAGCCAGAATGTTACAAGAATTAACTCGGAGAAGACAATACACATGTGAACTTCTCCAAGTCTGAATCCAATACATACATCAAGAGAAAGTGTCTCCAGTGTCTCCAGTTTGAACTGTTCAATTTCAGCATATTCCTCCCTCTCAGGAAGCAAGGCCTGGTCAGTAGCTGCCTCCTGTCCTGGTAGATCTACAGAATAACCAATAGTCAGTTGCAGAGAACTAACTGAATAAAAAATGTCTACATTGCAGCAGCAAGCCCTGCAGAACCAGACTGCTGGAGACTGACTACCACTGCAGAATTAACAGCTCAATCCAACACTTTGTTTTCCTATTATATTCTGGGTCTCTCTTCTATTGTATAAATTAATATTTACATTTTGCAATAATGTGTTCCACAAATCTATAAAAGCATTTCTCCACCTGTGAGAGACACAAAGGTACAAAACCATCTCTGGAGTGATGACCAGCTTCTGTTGGCAGACAGACTGGCCAGTTTATGTGGGAGCGAGCGAAGTCTGTAAACTCTCCTGGCCTTTCACTAAACCTGGCACATTTGAGAAGTGGAGTTCCACCTTTAAGTTGCAGGTTAAGCCTTCAGAAATTTACTATTCATTGTATTTAAGGAGTATTTTACCCAGTATTCCTTGATTTCACCTAGTGACTGTGGGAATCGAATGGAATGTTTTTATGTATGAATTAGTTGGCTTGAGCCACAACAGAGGCAGTGCTCCACTAAGAGGTTGGCTCATCATCTCTGCATGTTCAGTTTGGTTTGGCTCTTGGCTGTGTATGTTACCATCTGTCTCCTTGTTGAAATTTGCACAGTTGTAAGAGCCTGGTTCCTGTGCATCCTCTTGGACTTCGTCAGGCGTATTTCCAGATGTGAAATCTCTGTTATCTCTTGTATTTGGTAGAAGTGTTATCACTTCATCACAAACATCAAAACCCTCCTTTTTAAATTTGTCACTCTTTTCTTGAGCTTCTTCTTCTGATCTATTTGAAGTTTCTGGTGTATTAGTATTTCTATCACCATCTTTTGAATTTGCAGGTGCTCCTACAGAAGAAATAATTTCATTAGAATTGCTGAGTTAATCTACCACTGCTCATTTTAAATATCCAAACAATACTATAATGGGTTAGAATATGCACCAAAAGCTCCTACTTTGAGCAGCTATTCATGAATAAGTAGTCCTCCCAAGACTGCAGCAATGCTGTTTTCCCATCTCAACTCCCCAGCAAACAGAAATTCCCCAGAAAAAAAAAATCAGAAAACACTCAAATAATAAATGTCTGGTATTTCTAATACTTTGAAAAGGCTTACAAGTGGCTACATCTTTAAATACATTCTTGAGGATTTTGATGAATCAGCAACAAGTGCTGGTTACCCCCTCCTTTGTGCAATCCACTTGCTTGAAGAAAAACTTTTACTTGTTAGTCAATCCAAAGATGTATCAGATAAAAGACTCTTCTACACATTCAAACTGAAGCAGTCACAGCCATCTTCCAAAACAGTGAGCACAAACCTTCTTGGGTATCTGCTGCAACTCCTTCCATGCCCTTTTGTCTCCTCTGTTCCTTTGCTCTTTGCCTAATTGCTGCTAATGCATCAATGCTATCTTGGATTTTTTTTCTCTCTCTGGTTTCCCATTTTTCCCTTTCTGCTTTCTCAGCTTCAAGCCCTCCAACAACCCAGGCTTCTGCACAGGCTCTAATGAAAACACAAAAGCTCACTGTAATACAGCTATAAAAGCCCACCTTTGCAATGAGAGAAATTTAAAGTAGCTTGCAACAGCACAAAATAGCTGCAAGAGAAAAAAGCAGATAGCAGTGAAAATCCCTTATGCAATAGGAATGTATATTTATCTCACAAAAGAAACAGAGTTCCAAGTGCTGATTGGTGATTACACCACCAGAGACTGGTCTGATCTTGGCTCAGCTGTTCCACATACACACTCAGTTTCTGTTGAAATCAGGATTTGCATCTGGTCCACAGACCCGGTGTGAGACAATTCTGTTCAAGAATTATTTTGTGAAGAAATACATTGCTTTTTTCTAGGTATGTTAGATGTAGAACTCTGTAGTATAATACTCTTCTCAAAGTCATCCACCTTCAATAAGTTATACTGGTCAATCCTCCTTCCCTGAGAGTATTGACAAAAAATGGACGAGTGACTGTTAGCACTTGATTCTTATTGCTGTGTGAAGATGATGGCTGTGTTTCTTACCTATCCTTTGGGAAAACTGGTCTGTCATCCAGGTATGTCAGCTGTTTTAGTCGAACAGTGAGTGTTTTTCTATAATTAGCAATTTTCTTTATCACCTCATTTCCCATCAAGTTCAGCACATGCTAGAGAAACAAGGGAAACGATTTTTAAGCTTGAGTAGCAAAAACCCCAGCCTGGATATGCACTTCCCCTGTCATTTCAAGAGCAAGAAATGAATAAAACATCCAAGGTATTACAGGTGATCTACCAGAAACAAAATCCTGTTTAACAATGTTTTAGACTGATACCTACTGTGCAGTGAACTGCCCAACAAAGCCACTTGATGGGACTCACCCTCACACAACACAAAACATCAGCTATTTTTGGCTTACCAGATTGGGCATGGTCTCCAGAACAGCTACAATACTCGGATCACTTAGATGGTTGTGGGAAAGATCAAGAACAGAGATACTTGGGCATTCCTGCAAGTGCTGGATGTCTTCCACTGTTTGTAACTTGTTGTGGGCGATCTGCAGAGTCTGCAAGACTTTCAGACAAGCTGCCAGACAAGAAGAGTACAATGAAAGGAAAGCTAAGAGTTGTCGCTTCACAAAGGGTTTTTTCAGCAAGTAGAAAACCGCATTGTTCAAACTAATAGTTTATATTGAATTTGGAGATTTTTCTAAATTTGTTATTCTTTCATATATACTTTTTGGCCAGGCTTCCAAAGCTGCTTTCTTCACCCCAGGGAAAAACAGGTGCTTGGCTTTAGGATGGTGGTTGTTTTTAATTTACATTTCAAATGAATCAGTTACACAAAAGCAAGAGCTTGTGTTTCAAAATTCTCCAATGTATGCAAGTAGTAATGTGCAGAAATAGTTTTTTTATTTTCTGCTGAAGACAGAACCAATCTTTCAGCAGATATAAAAGATTTGGTAATTGTGTCTGCAATTACCAAAGCACATCTTAACTGTTAAGTAAATGGGGAAAACTGGATTGTCAGCCTGTCTGCAACACAGATAAGTACTGACATGGTATTAAGAAGTGAGGAAAAATTACATAATTATCCTAGGTATCCATGTGGAAGTAGTTTCTACATATTTTGTTTCTCAGCATAGGTTTTACTCCTCCACAGAAGCCCTGTGGGCTTTGGTATGGATATAGTGCAAAATTCTACCACAAACAGAAGAATCCCTTGAAACTAGTGCCACTAACAAAAGCTTAGTCAGAACTTAGGAAATAGGGGCTTGCCAGAGGCTAAAACCTGTTGCACCAACAGTTCTTACAGAGATTCTCAATGGTCCTAATGTAGTTGTTACTGATATTGAGGGAATCCAGCTTTTGTAAGGGTTCAAGGTTTTCAATTTTCTCAATTAAATTGAGTTGCAAGTAGAGGGAACGCAACTCTGTCTGAGCCTCCAAATTCTCAATTTTTCTCAAGCCGTTGCATTGCAGCCACAAGCACTTCAGTCCAGTATATTCTTCAAGATTCTCCAGTCGGTCAAATCCTGCAGAGAAGAAAAGATGTTTCAAAATGCAATGGCATTGGCTAGAAATGGCTCTTGGGACGAGAAAATCCCATTAAACCAGAACAGCTGAAAGAGCCTGAGGGAACACTGGTACTGAAGTTACTGCAGTATTTCCACTGAGTTCATGGTACTGTTTCTGGCCCATAAAAGCCAAAACGAGGTTGGTACCTATTCTGGTCCGTATCTCAGCAGCCCTTTAGATGCTAAACAATACACGGCAAAACAAAGGCTGAATGTAGAAGGTAGCATATCATATTTATTTAGAAGAATTCTTAGGCTAACTTGGACCAGGTAACTGCATCATGCAAAAACCTACTCAGAAATCACCAGAGGATGAGGAATGTTTATTCTAACAATTTTTTTTTCTTTCAGTAGTGTTTGCAAACATGCAGCAAGTCTTTACTCTTTATTTTCCTCTTGACCATTTTTATTTGGCAGTAAAAAAGTTCCCGAACCTAGAAAAAGCTCTTTAGACAAACAAATTAAGGAAAAATATGTATATTTTCCTCTGAGTGCAACCCAGGCCAGTATTTTAAGACATTTCTTAGAGGCTTCTGTTTCAGTAAAAGAAACCAAAAGTATGTCCCTTGATTCCTATTGATCCTTTGGATGGCTCCACAAAGTGAGTTAATGTGCACTTTACTTTTCTACCTTCATTTTGACTCATTTTGCTTCTGAAATCCAGTATTACATAAAATTCTGTTTCTAATTTAGAAGAATGACCAGATACCTTACTTCAGTGAGCCATGAAGTAGACTCTCTGCTAAAATGCTACTTAGAATGATCAAGCTGGGCAGTCATGTCACATCTTACCTTTATAATGCAAGTACAGTGTATCATTCAAATACGGGGTCCAGTATAATTTCTGCTGTTTACAGATGTCTAGCAGAATCTTTTTTGTCATTCTGAAATAGTACAAGAAGCAGAAGCAAAATAATAAATCTATTTCAGTGCACATTCTGAGATCTTTGGTTTCCTTACAGACTCCACTGCAACACAATTAACAATTCTTTCATTCAAGAGAAATAGCTACAGCTTTCAAAATTATATTTTTTTTTAAAAAAAGTGCTGGGGTTTTTAAGTACAGCTTTTCATTTCTACCTCTGAAGTAAGTAACCAGGCCCTTCTGCTAAAAAACAGAGGGTTCATAAGAAAACAGGCAGGGAATTGGAGAGTCCATCTTCTTGGAAAAAGGCAGCATGATTTTATGTTAGCTTCTGGTTCCAATGTTAGCTTCCTCTCCAATTCTTTCCCCCATTCCTCGTTGCTTTGGTACAGGACCTTTCGTGGCAGAGCCAAAATGCAACATTTTTCTCAGACTAGAAAAATCAATAGCAATCAACCCAATATTTTATTGAAATGCTGACTCCAAAATAGCACTCGAGAAAGTTTTCATATACAGCTGTTGGTTGGCTGAGAATGCCACAAGGAATTAACAGAATGCTTTGAACTGATGCACAGAATCTACTGGCTCGACTTCCACAGGAGTTTGCACAATTTTCTGCACATCCGTTAAATGACTTCATCATGTAGTCAGAATGTAGTTTGCTACTGTGGCCATAAAACCCAAACATCTGTACAGATGCTGGAAATATCACTAATACCTGATTTATCCATTATTCTCAAGTTCATCCTTAAAATTGTTCTCCAGAACTGAGATGAATACATACAACAGCAAGACTCCTGATGATGCCCACACGTCCACAAATAATGTATTACCGTACAGAGCCCCTCCTTCCTTCTCTCCTTTGGCTGGATGAGCTGGTTCCACACTTCTGATCAATACCTGACTTTTGTTCATTCTGTTGATCTGCTCTGGACATACAGTTGACTTCTTTCTCTTGAGTTTCAACAGCTTTATAAATGAGAAAATGAGTTGCAATTTAACAGCAAGGGTGGGGAAAATCTGTCATGTTAACAGTTACTTTAGAGAAATATTGAAGAGCACTTGAATATGAATTTCGAGAGTGTTTTAACCAAGATTTCTGCTGACATTTTTAATGAAACTTAACTTTTTTTGCACAGCATCATAATATAAAGAGTAGCAATTGAATTGTTGAAATCTGCATATTTTATTTTTTTTAGATCTGGAAGTCAGAAAGTACCCATTATTCTTAATATTCTTATTATGTACAGTGGCACTAAAGTACTGACACCAATGTTCTTATGGTGTTAGACATTTAATATATGCAATATTTAATTAACACTAATTTGAGTTAACTGTAGAGACTATAGCAATGGTGTGTCAGAGTCATCCCAAGCACTGTTAGTCTATGTTAGTCATGTTAACCCATGACACTCTTCTATAAATTTACCCTTTTGTTCTCCTTGGAAGGTGTCTTTACACTGCCTTTAATTAATTGCAATTTCAGTATTAATTGCAATTGTCTCTTCAGATACTTGCCCTGAACCTTCTACTTGCACTTGTAGTTCATCCATTTAAAGTGCAAACAAGATGATTGTACCAGCTTACTTAAATATGACTGTAATTAAAACATAAATATCAGACCCATTCAGTAACACAAGAGGCAATAGGCTGAAACTGATGCACAGAACTTCCACCTGAACATAAGGAGGAACTTCTTTGCTGCGCAGGTGACCATGCACTGGAACTGTTTGCCCAGAGAGGGTGTGGACCCTCCCTCACTGGAGATATTCCAGAAGCATCTGGACACAATCCTGTGCCCTGTGCTCTGGGATAGTCCTGCTGGAGCAGGGAGGTCGGACCAATGACCCACTGTGGTCCCTTCAAACCTGACCCATCCTGTGACTCTGTGATTTAGAGATCAGGCTAGCTGTGTGATTACAGTACTGGAAGAAATACTTCTCTGCCAACAAGAAAGTAATGTCGGGAAAGGAAAAAAGACCACAGGAAGATAGCAATTGAGTATGCCTCAGTTATGTCAGGATTTCCAGTGACTTTGCTGGCAGAAAGCACACACTCGTACTTGCATCCAGCTGAGTACGAACAGCCGTGATGCGCAGGCCTTGTGTGCTGGCGAGCGAGCCGGAGGGGCTCACCTGTGCTCACAGCGCTGCCCTCAGGCTCCGTGTGGGCACCTCCGCTCCCGGCGTCGCCCAAGGGCGCCTCTGACGCCTCAGGCGCCGGGACCCCCCCTCGGAGGCCGCTGCCAGGGTCTCTAGTGAGCGCCGCCTGCATTCTAACACCCCCCGAGCCGGTATGGGATTTACGCTCTGCCTTTTCAGACAAAATGTCCACAGGCTTTAGTCGACGGCAGGCGAGAAAAGCAGCGGACTCCGAGCCCCGGCCGCCGCCTCAGCCGTGGCCATGGCGACGCCGCGCGCGGCCCCACAAGGCCCCGCGGCCGCTCCCGGCGGCCCCGCGCGGCGCAGGCGGCGGCGGGTGCGGGCGGTGCGGACAGCGCGGCGGGCGGAGGGCTCGGCCCGGCCCGGCCTCGCGGGTGAGGCGCCGGCGGGGCTGCGGCAGGGGCGGGGTCTGACCGGGACGGCCCGGGACAGGGAGGGCCCCGCCCCGGGTCTTTCAGGGCCGGGGCTGGGCGAGGGGCCGAGGCGCCGGGCCAGCTCGCTGGGGCTGCGCGGAGAGGGCGCGCCCGGAGCCCGTTGTCCCGCCCTGGGCGAGGGGCGGGCGGGGTGTGGCGGTGCCGGGCGGCGCATCGGGCCCTGCCGAAGAGAGGACGGATTTATGCGTGTTTAAAAAAATGTATTAACTAGTAAAAGCGGTGTGAGGCGCAGCAGACACGGTGTGCCTGGTGTGCTGCACCGTGCCGTGGTTCAAGGACAGTGGCAGGTGCGATGCTTTTGACAGCGCTGGGGACTAACGTTCTGTCTCTGAGCCTGCTTTGTCTCTCGTGTGGTTTTTTGTCCTTGAAAGAGCCCGTTGTTCCTTTGTGTCTCAGCTCTCTCGTGTTGGTTATCCTTGACTCTCTTGCAGGTAGTTTTTAATCTTCCAAAACTGATCTTCACCTGTTCGGCTTCTGTTTGAATTGTTTTATTTACAGAATCGTTGATCATTGTTGTTGTGTATAACTGATAAATAGCTCAACCCTAGGGAAAGGGCTAAATAGTACCTAAACCAGTGAGGATGATGATAGGTGACACCCAAATTTTAGCAGACTGACTTGTGTTTTTTCTGCATCAAAACAGTGTTCAAACTGTAAAATGCTGAATCTCAAAGGTTATCCATACAGTCTGATAAGTTTACATGGCCCTAGAGGCAATTGTAATTGCCTGTGTATTTTTTTTCAGGCTTGT
Source organism: Cyanoderma ruficeps (assembly GCA_008694505.1). Lineage (NCBI taxonomy): Eukaryota > Metazoa > Chordata > Aves > Passeriformes > Timaliidae > Cyanoderma > Cyanoderma ruficeps. The sequence continues at coordinate 11,707,561 of VZDJ01000049.1, read as the reverse complement.
GATCACCATGGCTGCTGTGGATCGATTCTCCCTCTTGTACAGAGAAATCAGTCGCTCGTGCAGTTTCTACATAGAAGCCCTGGCTATTGTTGGAGCTTGGTACACAGTCAGAAAGTGTGTGTCCCTGGCCTTGGACACCTACAGCGCGCTCAGGCTGCACGTCATTCCAAGGCTCAGTGGGAACACTGATCTCGTCAAGAAGTATGGGAAATGGGCCGTGGTCACGGGTAAGAGATGAAGTGGTGAATTTCCTTGTGTTTATGTAACATACTGTGCCAGTGCTGTGAAACTTGGTGGCTTGTGGTGCTGGGTGAGCTTTATGTCACAGGCTGGGGCCTGTATTATCTCTGGTTGCAGGTTAACCTGCCTGAGCAGTGGCTGTTGTTCCTTGCCTTTATAAACTAATTCCTTAGGAGATGGGCAAGCTAAGTGAGTTGACTGACTGCTGAGAAAGAATCACAGCAGCCGTTGCCCAAATTTGCAGGGTACATCTTGATCACCTGCAAGTGTAGACAGTATCCTTTTTTTGCTATGGGGTGTTCATATGTGCCCTAGTTCTTCAGTAAGGTTTGAGGCCTGTACCCCTGACATCCCTGCCTTTCATTGAGGTTCTCCTTTGAGCTCTCTCTTGTCATAGAAAATATAAAACTTCTATGAGGAGAATTGCAGAAGGTGGTTGACAGTGTTACCTTTACTGTTGTGTCTTTGAATTCAATATATTTAGTGCCACATTTTCTCAGGAAAAGGAAAAAAGCTATAATTTAAAGAACTGTCAAAGCAGAAGGCTGGTGTTGCTCTGTTTTTCACTTGTGTGTTCCATTGCTGTTTTCTCTTGCAGGTAGCACAGATGGTATTGGGAAGGCTTATGCTGAAGAGCTGGCAAAGCGTGGTGTCAACATCATCTTAGTCAGCCGAAACAAAGAGAAGCTGGAGGCTGTGTCCAGGAGCATATCTGAAACCTATAAAGTGGAAACAGATTTCATAGTAGCTGATTTCAGCAAGGGTCGTGAGCTTTACCCAGCCATTAAGGAGGCTCTGAAAGACAGAGAAATTGGGATCTTGGTGAATAATGTAGGAATATTTTACGACTACACAGACTATTTTACTAATCTGTCTGAGGATATGCTATGGGACTTGATCCATATAAATATTGCTTCTGCTACCATGATGACACACATCGTGCTGCCAGGCATGGTAAAGAAGAAGAAAGGGGCAATTGTGAACGTTTCTTCAGCAGTCTGTTGTCACCCAACGCCCATGTACACAGTCTATGGAGCCACTAAAGTAAGTTGGGGTGTAGTGTTAAATGGCATGCACTGGAAAATACATTATAGGTTGGTTGTTATGACGGGTTTTTTTAACACATTCAGCAAGGATGTTAAAATACTTGAATGTTTTCTAGGGATTTATTTAAATATTGGAGGTGAATGATACATGTGTTATGCAGGAAACTCTTCATCCTCACCAGTGCTGGGCTTTGAACCAAAGTCAGTGCTCTTGGATTTTGTGTGAACTGTGGCATAACAGTCCTAGGAGAAATGTTGTGTTTCTCAGATGCACAAAGCAGAGAGGCAGTTCTGTGGGCCCCATTGAAGGGGTCAAGAATTGAATCTCTCTCTCCAGCTGAACTGTGCACATACCTCAAGCCTCTTGCACACCAGTATTTGGTAGAAAAAGTGCTATACTTATGCTCAGGCCACCACTGGGACATGGAGTGTGGCCAAATCAAGCCACTGCTTCATCTAATACCAAGGAGTGTTGTGGCATGTTTGGGGACAAGTGAAAAGAACTCCCCCATAATTGTCCTTCCTGAAGAGATCCAGCCAATAGTTAATAGGACTGGGCAGCTGGGTGATGCTGGAAGAATGAATGCTCATGGTGATGGTGGATTTACACTGGATGACATGCCGCTGAAACCCCAAAAGCAGCTGAGATCGTGGAAGATCTCACCTAGCTCCAGTGTCTAAACACAAGTGATTATTGCTCCTGGCTGTCTGTGGCTGCCCTCTGTTGTAGTCTTGCTCTTGACATAGCTCTTTTATTTCCTTTGGCCTGGAGCAAAACCAGCTCTTCCTACTCCAAGGTGTAAAACTCCTTGCAGATTTCTTTCAGTGTGGAAACTGGCTTATGATTAATGTTCCTGTGCAGGGAATCTACCCCTTTGATTGTGCTAAGTGTATGTAGAACTGCACTCTGAATTAAAACAATTAAAAGGCTTGAATGAAAAAGAACAAACACAAATGTTAAATGAAGTTTCTTCATTTAACTGAAATAATTAATCTAAATCTTAGATCAGCAATCCAGCTTTCAGCCTGGCCTCAGAACACGGAAGTGAGAACAACCTGCTGTAACACCTTAAGCCTCTTTGTGCAGTAACAGTGAATAATGCTTGAAGTGGTTGTTTTAGTTCTCCTAAAGCAGCTGTAAGAGCATTTGTACAAGACACTCTCCCAACAAACTGTTGGGAAAACCTCTTGCAAGGCTGGTTGGGAGTGGAAGGACACCTGCTCTTCCTCAGGGAGAACAGGCTGTGTGGCACAGCAGTAGCTTCAGCAGGGAAGGCACCAGTGTTGCTGCCCTGGTAAGACTGAGCCAGGCTCATTTTTCCATCTGATTCCAGCAGTCCCAGTTATCAGCCTTGTGCTTTTCTTGTGCTGTAAAAGTAAAATGAGCTAAAGGAGGTAATGCAGATACACATTAATGAATCTTTTTGCATAAGAGACTCCCAGGAAATAACTAACCTGGCTTCTGGAGAAGACAGTTGAATGCAAAATTCACCTGTAAATGTATTAAAGAATGGAACTTTATTTTCTTCTGACTGTACTAGGTAGAGCTGGCTGTAGAGTGTCCTTGCAATGCCCCCAGACCAAATAAGGTGTTTGTTTTAGATGAAATAAATGTTTTTGTATTATTTCTAAGCAGAAATTGTCAGATTGTGATAAGCAGTCACTTTGTTCTGCAAGTTACTGTATTACGGCAGATTTATAGCAAATAACACAGAGAAATGTTGGTAATACTTTGGAAATTCATATTTTTATACTATTTAATAATATTTATTGAGCTGGTGCATAAAATATGTTAAAACTTTTCTAGAATTTTAATAAAACTTTGCCCTGAGATTTTATTGTTTAAAAAAAGAGAAAAAAATTCCCTTTCTGCTTTTGTCTTTGTAGAGCTACTTGGACTATTTCAGTAGAGCACTGTATTATGAGTATGCCTCTAAAGGAATTTTTGTTCAGAGTCTAATGCCATCTGTAACTACTACAAAATTGGTAGCATTCAACAGCGTTATGTCAAAGAGATCGTTCCTTTTTCCTACTGCTGAAGAATATGCAAGTCATGCTGTTTCTACTCTTGGGTTATCCATAAGGACCACTGGTTACTGGAGGCATGCAATACAGGTAATGGAATTCATTAAACTATTTCATGTTTGTCAGTGGAACTAAATCAGCTGTTTACTTTCTTAGGAGTCTGAATGAAAACTGCTCATTCTGAAAAAATGCAATATGTATTGTAGACTTTAAGGCATTGTGCTGTATTTTCTCACTAGTTCTGCTTTAGAAACTTATGCTTGGGTGTGCTTGTTTTTAAGATCACAGAGTAAATCTAATTTTCCATTGAAGTGCGCTGCAGAAATGGGAAAGAGACAACTTTTTACTGCAAAGCAGAGGATCTCATTTCTCTTGGGGTGTTGCTGACTGGGGAAGTGTTTCACTGTCTTCTGTAAACAGAAAGGACTTTTTTCAGTCTTAATATATTCAGCATATTTGTGCTTTGGGGAAGAGTTGGTAGGGAGGATGGAATAATATGAAAAAACCCCCTATTTTTATTCTAAGCCACCTGGAAGCAGGTCCTCCATTTGTTAGTGTTTTCATTTTTGGGGCAGACTGTTTTATGTACATTGGTCACATATGTATCCTACCTAGTGGCTGCCTATAGCATTGGGTTGAGTAGATGGAAATGAAGAAGTGGGGATTAGTCCAAAAGGAATAAAAGAGACAGGATGCATTCTGGCAAAATGTGTTAATCAAAGGAAGTGGACAGAATTGCTGTTGTGTACTTGATCAAATCAGGATTCAGGATTTTTTTGCAGAACTTAACTGCTCAGCTGTGGGCACTACATCCAAAACAGTTTGCTTCCAAGGGGTTGAATTTAAGGCTTAGTTGATGATATTCAAGTACTTTTTGCCTTGCTTTAGTAGCGATTTGAGAAACTGTTTGCTTCAATGGAATATATCTTAATCTGTCCATTTTTTTTTTCTGTTTTCTTGTCTCCCTGTGCCTCTCTGCAGTTCACACTGAGCCAGTTCCTGCCTGAATGGATGTGGGCATGGTCTGCGCTGTATCTGTGCAGAGTTATGCGCAAGCAAGCTTTGACAGCCAAGTGAAATCGGAGTAGCTCGATGTCCCACGAGACAATTCTGATCAGAATGCTGCAGAAACATTTAATGAACCCTGGAGGACTTACTGTAACTTACCCATACCTTGTTAGGCAAGCTATGTAACCTAGACAACAGAAGTCTGGATCCTCTCTGTATTCTTATGTTAAATAGGTCCTCTGCTGCTTTCCTTTATGATAGAGTGCTGCTGTTCCTGATGTTAATCTCTATTTGCTTTCTCGTTTAGGTAACTGGGCAGGAGCAGGTACAGTGTAATTTCTAACAATAAGTGACAGTCCCTCACACGGTGCTGCATGATGTCCATTTACAAAGTTGAGAGAATTTGAGACTCCTCCAACTCCATCAGAAACGGGACTCTGGAAGAGTCAAGCCGTTCGAAACGACAGCTGTGAAGTTGTGGCGAAGATGGGGAACAGCTCTGGGGGAGTGTCAGGGTCAAGGACCCATAACAGGGGCCTGTCACAGGTGACACCAACCTCAGCTGGCCCTCAGAGCCGTTTGCTTCAATTGTGGGATAAAACTTTTCTTGCCAACGCCTTCTGCTTGCTGGCAAAGGGGCTTTAAGCCCCTACATTTAATTTGAGCAAGGGCTTGAGAGGAATGACAGACTTGTCTTTACAAACAAGCAGCGGGTCTGCTGGTAGATAAAACTACCACTGAGAGATGAATGAAAAAAAAGATACTTGCCTTTACAAACTGTGGGTTTGATGATAAATGAAACTGGATACTGAAAGATGAAAGAAACAATGGGGAAAACCCATAAATTCCATAAGAATTAAAAATTAAAAGGGGAGTTATACATTAAAGGGGAATCTTAGGTATTAGGCACTCCGAGAAGTATGTACCTCAGCCAACAGGGAAAGAGAGAGGGAAATGCGGCTGGGAAATCAGGAAAATAGGAGGCTGCGTCCTCCAAAATTTGAGAGACCCCAGGGGAAATGTCCCATGGCCTCTCCCTTTATTCGAATAAAGTAAAGCGACTCTGTCTCCTTTTTGGACATAAACGTCTGGCGTTTGTGGATTAATTTTCCTACCGGGCTTAAATGCAGCGCGCTCGCGGTGGGGCTGCCGTGTGGCCCGGGCCGGCCGGTGCGGGCTCCATTCCCCGTGGATAACGGGATTCCCGCCCGCCTCCTCCCGGGGCCCGGCACCGCCCGCGCGTGCGCAGCGCGACCCGCGGGGCTCTCGCGAGAGCGCGGCGGTAAACAGCGCTCAAGATGGCGGCGGGCCGGGCGGCGGCGGCGGCGGCGCGGTGAGCACGGGGCGGGCGGGACGGGCCGGGAGCGCCGCGGCTCCCTCAGGCTCTGGGGCGCGGACGGGGCGGCGCTCGCTGCCCCTCGTCTCCGGGGTTGCCTCGCCCGCCGCCGCGGCGTAGGGCGCTCCCCGCCGGCTGTCACTTCACCTCCGCTCTGCCCGGGCCGGGGGCGGGCGGTGCTGCCCCACACGGTGCCCGGCCGTGCTCACTGCGGCTTTAGTCCGGTACCGGCCACGGGCTCATTGGACTCGCTCGTAGCGCTGACAGAGCTCCCCAGACGGGACGGTGCTGCCGCAGTGTTGCCGGCGATCCTTGCGGCGTGCACAGCCCACGGGATGGGGTGCCCTCGGTTCGGCAGAAGCGGGGAGTGACTCCAAGCGTAGCTCTTCTAGGGCAGGGGCAAGTGTGGCACCCGTCCAGCCCCTCACGGTGTGAGTGTTAAACAGAATAAACCCGTGGGCGTGCTGCTCCTTTGCTCTTAGTGTCCATCGTACTTCGTTATCGTGCTTACATACAACGTGTTATCAGCCATAAAGGTGTTTATTTTGCTCATTTGTGTGGTTGTTTTATTTTATTGCTATCGGGGTTATTAACTGATGAAGCGATAAGGCAGGCGGAGCTCAGCCAAGGCCAGAAGTCAGTGCACTCGAACTATGTTGAGTTAGGAATGAAGGGGAAACTTTATAATCACAAGCAGTTCCCAATGTGTCATGCCGTTGTCAGTCAAATAAAAATAGAGGTAATTTTTGTCCCTATTACAAAGAAATGCTTGAGAATGCTAAATAAAGTTAAATAAAAATGGAGCAATGACTGTCACATTCAGACTCGATTCTTCTGTTGCGCTGTGAGGTCAGCCCATCCTCCTAAATCATGTGAATCCCCTCATAAGGCTCCTGCTTTCCAGTCCCGGTCACAGCTGCAATATACAGTTCAGTTCAGCCTCTCCAGGTGCTGTGACAAACCAGACATAAATGTTTCTCTTTTGTTATCTTTTAATGGCCTTTTATCTCTCACTAGCTGGTTGAGTGTTTGGAATTCAGAAGAATGCTAGCCTTGCAATTTTTCTTGAGTGTATTATGCATTTCTGAACATAAGGGGAAGAGGCTGTTCCTCCGTGTTGAAAACACTTTGAACACCTTCCTTTAGCTTCATGTGCTGTAATCAGCTCTTACTTTCTCAGGTGCCTGTGTTTTTAGTAACACACACCCCAGCTCAAAAAAATTTTGGAAGACTTCTTCATGCAGATTTTCAAGCACAGTCACTGCAGCTTTGTCTCTTCTGGCATCTCTTGTCTTTACCTGGCTTTGGTGTAGAGTTTGAATCTGATTCGCCTTGTGTAAAAGGAAGTTCTGTGCATTATTTCTATCTGCCATGTTTCTGATTGAAAGAGAGGAATGCTTTTTTAGGTTTCTGTGGACACTTTCATGTTAGTATTTTATTTTGCATTTTTTCCCTGCCATGGGACTTGCATGTCTTTTTTAGCTCTTTGCTCCATTTAGATGAAGTGTGGTCGAGTTTGGTGGTCGTTGTTGCCTGATCCCTTGTCAGGTTAATACCAGAGTATTTCACATGTGCTGTGGCCTGAATAAGGGAAAAACTTGAATGTTGGTGAAAAATTGTAAATGAAATATGAGGAATACTATTTCTAAAACAAACTATCAAAAGGGGGGGGGTATGTTGTGATTTTCAGACTATACAGTTGCACAAATTCTTATTCTGGTTCATGCATCTAATTATTTTCTGTATTGCCCTGCCTTACAGGTTGGCTTGCAATCAACTTTGCTAATTCTTCTAGGGAGTTAACTTTGCCATCAAAAATGGAGTACAGGACTCAGCTGCCACATCCTGAGTGACTGAATCATTTAATGCAACATGGAGAAGAAGCGGAGAAAGAAATGAGCCTGTTCACTAGGCTTGACCTGAAAAGACCATGAAATCTCTACTTATTTTGGATCCAGCTTTCAGAATATCCAGTTGATCAGCACAGTGAAAGCAGCGTTTACTGAAACAAAAATGAACTAGTTTATAAAGAAGAAAATTGTGATTTGAATATATGGAATTTTTGGAATGAAACCATTTTCTTCTATGACCATGAAGTTTGCAAACATCTGGCTTGTTCTGTTTGTTATTCTACTCTGTGGCAAAAAACACTTTGGTACCAGAGTAGGGAATTCCTCTCATGAGGCTCATGTATGTCCTGGATGTTCTCGTCTTACTTTGAAAGTGGAGTTCACTTCAACAGTCGTGGAGCATGGTAATAAGGAGTTAAGCAGTAAAAGAAACAGTCTGTGTCACGTTCCAGTGTATGTTACTGATTTGTGGTGTGTGTGCAATTGTAGCACCCCAGCCATCTGCTAAATTTTCTGCATTTGTAAAGAGGAACACTTTTTTAAAGGTTTTTTGTTTAGCTGGTGACAGTGTTCCAACAAGAGAAGGGAGAGGGAAATCTAGAGGATTTGAAAAGTGAAAATGGAGTGTGAAGGCTCAGGTGGGCAAGTGTGGTATGTTTAGTAGCTGTCTTGACCTGGCCAGTGGTATACTTGAGGCTCTTTTATGAAGTGTAACCACACAGATGGGCCTTAAAGGGGAGAGAAAAGCAAGCATTCTCTGGGGATTTGTTGAAGAAGAAGTTTGGAAGTGATACTTGCATGGAAAAATGGCAGGTAATAGTGAAGGGAGCAGATGAAAGGCAGAGTGAGGCAGCTGCTGCTGCTGGGATGGCAGAGATAGCAGTAGGACACCTTGTATCCATGTGGTGCTGTCTCAGGAACCTGCAGTGTTCCTGCAGTGAAGCTGTGCTGTGCCTGGGTGCTTGCAGGAGGGTGGCAGAAGTGGCATTCCTGCGCATAGCTGGCCACAGCCTTAACACAGTGAATGTGGTGGTGTGAGCTGGGGCTGAGCCTGCTGACAAATCACTGGTGCAGATCAAGGACTGGACTGTTGAGCCTGGCTTTGCTTTCTGAGCTTGTCATAGTTGGTGTCAATAATTTGCACTAAAGCTCAGTACCATGTAGAGTCTTTAAACCATAGCTGTCAGGAAGCACTGAATTGACAGATCAGTTTGTAACAATAAATCTATTCCCTCACCCCTGCTCTTCTCATGTCATTTTGCCTTTCCCTGATATTTACAATTCTACCTTCCTTTCAAAGGCTTTTGTCTTATTACGTTTCCTGATACAACACTCCCACCCCTTTACGCAGTGCAGAAATAAATTGCAAACTTGTAAAAGTAACAAAAAAAGCCTCAAACTGTGATTATTTTTTCTGAGTAAAGAAAAAAAAATCGGACTTTGCAATGTGAATTCTTGTATAAGCTGCTTAAACACCAGTTCTGATAAAGTTGTGCTCTTGTTCCAGAGTATATTGTGGCTTTTAATGGATACTTCACAGCTAAAGCTCGAAGTAAATTTATTTCAAGTGCGCTGAAAAGTAGTGATATTGAGAACTGGAGGATTGTGCCTCGCAACAACCCAGCCAGCGACTACCCGAGCGATTTTGAGGTTATTCAGATCAACGAGAAGCAGAAGGATGGAGTCCTCACGCTGGAAGATCACCCCAACATCAAGCGTGTGACGCCTCAGAGAAAGGTCTTTCGGTCCCTCAAGTATTCGGAGTGTAAGTTATTTTCTGTGTGGCTGCATGAGCTCTGCTTTGGAAGAGTGTTCTTAACCTTATTTCAGACCATCAGCTTAGCATTGCACTAACGAGAAGTGCCCTGCAGTTTTTCTTTAATTACCAGAAATCTCTTTTTTGCTTATAAAATTATAAGGGTCTTGTCATATGTTTGTGGAAGATATGCTATATTTCCACCCACCACATAGAAACATTTCTTTTAGTGCAGTCAGTTACCTGAGAGTGGGGACCTCTGTATCTGTAGTTGGTAAACCAGCAGCTTTTACTGATTTTGATTAGAGAAAATCAATCCTCAATAATCTAAAATTTCTGTTGTAACAGTAAGATGTCTTAAGTTTGCATAAGAATCCTGTCATGGTTTTCCTCATGCTGGTTTTAATTTTCTTCATCCAAATTCTACCTAGCTGATCCAATGCTGCACTGCAATGAAACCAGGTGGACTCAGAAGTGGCAGTCATCCCGGCCCTTGAGGAGAGCAAGCCTTTCTTTGGGATCTGGCTTCTGGCACGCCACAGGCCGACACTCCAGCCGGCGCCTGCTCAGAGCCATCCCTCGCCAGGTCGCTCAGACCCTGCAGGCAGATGTCCTCTGGCAGATGGGTTACACAGGTAGGCTTTTGCTTGTTGCCTGTGAACAATAACCTTCTTGGAAAAACAAGTGAAGTGTAAGGAGAGACTAATTGACTTGTGTGTGTTAACCTCTCACTGGCTGCCAGGTTGTAAAAGTTTGTATGTGTGTGCTTTAGGGGAAGCTGGTCGTGTTTATGATCTTTGACTGAATTTCTGAGTTGGAATACAAGTTAATTTATTATCTATAACTGACTTGGATTGTAAATTGCTTGCTACATTAAACAAGAGTTTTCTTTTAACTTGATGGAATAGATTTTCTGTGGAGCTGAATCAGAAAAAGCAATGGTTTTCTCTTAATAGGTGCTGGTGTGAGAGTAGCAGTGTTTGACACTGGTCTGAGTGAGAAACATCCACATTTCAAAAATGTAAAGGAGAGAACAAACTGGACTAATGAGAGAACCTTGGATGACGGTGAGTTACTATGCAGTTTTCCAACTATTCCTGACACTGGTGTGTTTTCTGCTTGCTGTTATGTTGCTAACATCTGTTCAAACTGTGTATCTTGATATTTAAAGCTTCATTTTGCAGTGTCCCAAGCACTTTGTACTCATGCCAAGTTCAGCAGGGAGTATTAAGGTTCCAAGAGGGTGATGCATAAGTCTCCTTGGAGTGATATGTGACCCTTTGTCATAGCTGTTGAAAAATGTCAGGGCAAAAAGTTACTGTGCACCTGTGAACACGTTGTCAGAGAAGGTGGCAGTTAGAGCAAACCCAACAGAGGTTTTTTCTTTCCTACTCCTTTTCCTGTTGCTCTTTTGCAGAGGTACATATTCCCATACTGCTGAGGGACAACGTTTTCTTTCCTTACTGTGCAGTCATAAACTGAGCAGAGTTTGGCACCTTACTGTAAAGTTTTTCTATGCTATATAGCTGAACCTTTTATTTTCTACACTATGTTTGTGTTCCTTTTTCATATGTTGACCCTGACTTGCCCTGACCACGTAATTTCACAGATTATTAACTTCATGCAGTTTGGGTCAGTGAGTCAGTTGGCCATTGAATCTCCCTAGAGTTCAAGGTAGATGTTTGTATTGTTCAGTTTTGTGTGCACCTCCATAGTTTTCTTTACATAGAAATTACTTTACATTGCAGCACCTGCTTTTGGGTAGCTTTTTCTGTAAGTTCTGTGCCCAGAGAGTTGCTGGACAGGCAGATTTGGAGTACAAAAATATGATGTGGGCAGTCCAATAAAGCAAAAGCTAAAGTATTTTTTGAGAAGAGTAGAAAAAAGTTTTCTTGTCTCTTTGCTCATGCTTAACAAAATTTGGTTATTGCAGACTCAGGATAAAAATCCTCTTAGAAGTCTGCATTAAAATACATTGACTTTGAAATGAGCTGCATTTTCCAAAATACTGGTTTTTGTTATGATTTCATTGGTAGCAGTCAGGAGTGGATGGACTTGGAGAATGAATCACGCAAGTTTCATCAGCTGGTTGTCTGGCTACAGCGTGCTGCAAATTCTGTCCCCACTGAACCTGATAGCAGACTATGGTTCAAAAAGGCTAGGACTGAACCCAGCACTTCTGGTTTGTTGTAGAGTCTGTTAAATTTATGTGATTTTTGCTATAGGTGATGTTCAGCAGTAAAAATTCTTGGTAATGAAATTGTTGCTCTTCTAATGTCTTATTTTGTTTCCTTCTCATGTTGATAGGTTTAGGCCATGGGACTTTTGTAGCAGGTGTGATAGCCAGCATGAGGGAATGCCAGGGATTTGCTCCAAATGCTGAACTGCACATTTTCAGAGTGTTCACCAATAATCAGGTAACTGTTTTATATGTGTTTCAATTCCTGCCTTTGCAGGTTAATGCTGCAATAATCCTTTCCTGTGGGAGTATTGCATACACTTGTAAATGTAGACATTGATAAGTGGAAAAGATACAGCTTTCTATTTATAAGAGACCTACTACAAGACTTCTGTCAGTTTCTAAATCTGGTATATTTTCAGAAGTAGTATATGGAAGTCATACATGTATAATGGAACAATCAAATGAACTGTGTGCTAGAAATTTAAGACCATTGTCACTTTCGTGTTTTATTTTGGTGTTGTTTTTCCTCTCTATCTAAAGTCTGTATTGTCATGAAATCACTGGATTTTTTTTAATGCTAACTTCTTCCCCTCTTTCTTACATAGGTCTCGTATACATCTTGGTTTCTGGATGCTTTTAATTATGCAATTTTAAAGAAGATAGATGTACTGAATCTAAGCATTGGTGGGCCAGACTTCATGGATCATCCATTTGTTGACAAAGTTAGTATGAGGAAATGAAGTAGGCAAAATGTTTGTATCTCTCACACAAATGCTGGACTTGCACAGCTACTTGTTTGTATGTGGTGCTGTAGACAGTTTCTCTGTTTCATTTGTGTGACAGAAATTTTGTAGTGTACAGGTTTTTAGGAATATTTATAAGGAATGAGTTAAAAAACCCCAAACACAACCCAGATGTTCACAGAGTTATGGAAAATGCCCTCTAACAAAATGCTTGATAATCTGCTAGAAAATTACTCCCAAGCAGACAACTAAAAGGATGTTTAATAGGAGGCACTTCACTGAAATCCACTCTTGGGTTGTTTTTTTTTTTAATCTCTACATGGTTAATTTATTTAATGGTAAAAAAATACATATGGCATGATTTTAGTGAATTAAAGAGCAAACAGGTAAAAAGTGAAGGTGTTTGTTTCAGCTGTGTGCCAAGAGATTTGGTTCAGGTTAAGATGGAAATAGGTTTTTGTCTTTGTAAATGTCATAGTTCCCTGAATTTTTGGCCTGGCCTTCAAAAGTGTTAAGTAAATTAATGCTTTTCAACTAAAGGATATAGTTGTTCTTTGTGAAGCGTATAAGTTCTTCCTTGTTTTTTTTATGATAACCTGCACTGAAATTTGACAGTGACTTCACTGTACCCCCTAGAGCACTACTGTAGGGGATTTGTAATAACTGCTTGACTTTGTCACCTGCAGTGCTTTGTTACAGGTAAGAGTCTTTCCTTTGGTGTGAGAAGATTTCTGTCAGCAGTGTTGCTATCAAAGCTGGGTTATTGCTCAAATCATCTTAAGCAACTTCAGAGCTTAATACTGGATATACAGTGAGATGTGTCTTGTAAGGCTCAGAAAGAGGTTATGTCTGTTAGAAAAGTGTCTTTTTTGGTGGCAGAGCCTTATTGTAAACATTGTTTTTTGTAGGTTTGGGAGCTGACTGCCAACAATGTCATCATGGTCTCTGCTATTGGCAACGATGGCCCTTTATATGGGTGAGTGTCAGAAACCGCTTCAAAGAGAAGCAGCCATGTTGTTATGTGGGTTTGGAAGTAGTTGTGCTTGGTCAGGAAGTTTTCTCTCCTTTTTTTCTCTAATCTTAGAAAGTGACTCAAGTTAAACTCTTTTCCCTGTCCTTATTACTTGCATTTTGTGAAATACTTAACTAAATGTTTTTCTTTGAAACACTGGAAAGTCAGCAGAAGAATGGGAGTGCTTCCAGCTGACGTTTCCCTGTTAGTGTGAGCAGGTAGCTTTGGGTACTGGTCTTGGACTTAAGGAATCTAGAAGGGATCAACCCATAACAATTTGTGGTGTATTTCTAAAATAAATGCCTAAAAATAGTTTTTGTCATGTCTTCAAAGTGCATGGTTTGATAGTTACTGAGTTAGTAACAGCCTGATAAGTTGCTGTCACCTGTGAAGTATAAGTTTGTGACAAAAATCTGATGGCAGCACTACTAGCATAAACTTGTGACTGTATCATGGGTTTTTGGGTGTTGTTTTAATTTATTTTATTCCTGTCTCCCAACTTATTCTAGGACTCTCAATAATCCTGCTGACCAGATGGATGTGATTGGAGTAGGTGGCATTGACTTTGAAGATAACATAGCTCGCTTTTCATCGAGGGGAATGACCACTTGGGTAAGATATTTTCATGGTGGCTGCTCACATCTGCACCCAAAATAAGGGCCTTGGAAGGGCAACCTTTACTGGATAAGCAGTCCTATGTAGATGTGTGTTGGAGAAAAGATTTCATCAGAGATCAGAGTAGTTAGAAATTTAAGTCTTTAAGCAAAAAGCTTAATGTTCTTTTCAGGGTTTCTCATTATTAGTCCTGACTACTGTTGACATTTTTGATGAACTTATAAAACATCCACTTCCTTTTGTCTGATGGCAAAGACTTGTCTGTGTGGTTAAATCTGCAAACATGAAGGCCTGCTCTTGTCCTTTAGTTTTAAAATCATATGATTTCCAGGTGCTACATGTGAGATTGCACTTACTTGCCCATGGAGCTGAGGTGCTGGGTGCTGCACACATGATGTCAGATGAGCTTGCACGGCGATCTTGGTCAAGGGGACTGTCACATGTTTCTGTTTATGTAGCCAGTAGTAGTGTGGTTCTCATTTTGTCAGTGGTTTCCTGTTCAACAAAAATACTGATCAGCAGTAACCTTGAAAAGTTGGGAACTTGTCCTAAACAGCTTGAGTCCTTTTTTGGCTTAGTTTCTATTCTGTGATGCTGAACCTCAGATAATTTGGTTGCTAATTTTACTTCTGAATGAGCTGCAGTTAATTTAATTACCCAAATGAAGCCATTGGTGTTCATTTTACCTTAGGACAGTAATCCATTTGCTTTCTTTCACAGGAGCTGCCTGGAGGTTATGGCAGAGTGAAGCCTGATATTGTTACTTACGGCTCTGGAGTGAGAGGGTCTGGTATGAAAGGTGGATGCCGCTCCCTCTCTGGGACAAGTGTGGCATCTCCTGTAGTGGCAGGTGCTGTCACTCTCCTAGTGAGGTAAGTCTTAAATAAGAATCTCTAGAAAGGTATCAATCAGGAGGGTCATAAAATTCTCTATGAAGGAATCCATCAAATAAAATTGAGTTGTGTTTAGGCGTACGAAAACAAACTTGGAGAATTAAATCACTGTTGTTCTGCTTGAGTCGTTGCTTTATCTGGCTACCTCTGTGTTTCATGAAAAACTTGAGAACTGTTTTGGATAATAGTTAGGTCTTTGAGAATATAGTTAGGGAGAACAGTACTGTGAGACAGTTTTGTCACGTTTTTTAATTATTTGGAATTGCTGTGCTTCTCTCAACTGCTGTGAAACAGCAGCTGCTCAAAGTAGACACCTTTAGTAGGTAATTATCTATGTACTTTTAAATTTTATAGGATGCAGGGTTTTATGGCCCTTATTATCCTGTTACATAGGTCAGCTGTTGCACACTGAAGAATTTGAAAATGGGAACTGCAAGTCCATACCCTGTGTTTGTCATAGCTACTCCATATGGATGAGACAAACCCTTATTTGAGAAACATGCAAAAAATTCAAGGTCACCATCATATTTCCTCAAAAAAATGGTGCATTTTAGTTTTAACAACAGAGGTATTTTTCCCCCTTGGAAGACAGGTATTTTATTTAACATATAAAGATACTGCCCTGATTGTAATGACTGCTGATCCTGGAGCACATTGTGAGGAGAAAAATTCATGTATTATTAGTTTTTAAGAGAAATATGTCAGAAACTTTTCTCTCTTCTACATCTGTATTATGAGAAATCAAGCAATAATAGAGAAATATGAACAGAGAATGTTACAGCTGACTAATTCTGTGGTCTGTTTTTTCCCGTTTCAGCACAGTTCAGAAGCGCGAAATGGTGAATCCAGCAAGTATGAAGCAAGCCCTTATTGCATCAGCACGGCGACTTCCTGGAGTCAACATGTTTGAACAAGGACATGGCAAACTGGATCTTCTAAGAGCTTATCAGATCCTCAACAGCTATAAACCACAAGCCAGGTTAATTTTAATCCTTAATTAATCAGTGGTACAATACAATTTGCTCTTTTGTTGAAGAGAACAAGTGGTGCATGTGTAGCTCAATTGAGCAATCTGTGCTTGTGCAACTGTGGGGACTTGCACAGATCTTGCATAATCTCAAGCATGAATTTTGACCAGAGAATGGATGAAAAGTCACACAGCAGTGTAGGGGATGATCCTTTTCTCTTATAGACTTAGATGTTATGAATAATGTAAGAACACAGTGGAAAAGTACTTAAATTTTAACTTTTGAAAATAAGGACCTTCTCCCTGTACTAAGATGTTTCCCTTCTTGTGTGTGAAAATCTTTTCACAACACTTAAAAAAAAATAGGAAGGGAAGATGATTTTGGGGCATATTTGGGAAGCATGGTGGGAGCTTGGTAAACTATGACTGGCATGGTTTATTTGAAACTTTTTCGTAGTTATGTGTAGTGGCGCATTCTTCTGTTTATTGTTAATTTTTTTCCTCTTTAAATTTTCCCTTCTCTATCCTGCTGTAGTTTGAGTCCAAGCTATATTGATTTGACTGAATGTCCCTACATGTGGCCCTATTGCTCTCAGCCCATATATTATGGAGGGATGCCAACTATTGTTAATGTTACTATCCTTAATGGCATGGGAGTCACTGGGAGAATTGTAGACAAGGTAAGTATTAACGTTGTTCCAAATTCTGACTGGTAATGCTGCTCAAACCTTCCCAGAAAATAGTACTTTAGCTATGAATTTCGTAGAACAAACCTCACTGCTGGAGCAAGAGATGCAAAATGTTAGATTAAAGGGTGCATCCACATTGGAGGATTTGTCAACACGAGCTGTCTACTAGTTTTCAAGTAATGCATTGATTTCAGGGTGTGTAACATTTAATCTTTGCAAAACCAGTTTGAATTAAGATGTACTTAGCCATTTCCTTGTATTCTCTAATAGCATTTAAAATCTTCTGGACAGATCTTGATTTATTTTTTTTCATCCTGGAACATAAATGATTTCAGAAGAGGATCCTGACACTAAATTAAGCCTTTTCCATGGGTCAGAGTGCCCTGAATGTATTGGTTTAACCAGACTCAGCTGCCAAACCTGTTCTTTCACACCAGGGATGTTTAGTATATTGGTTGGCTAGGGAGGCTTTTAATTAAGTTTAAATGTAGAATAGATTTGAGAATTGATACAGGTTAAAAAGACACCTGTCCTGTAACTCCAGCTAATGTAAATGAGTCTATTTCAACGTTTTAGTGTGACTCCTGAGGTTTGTTTTAGATTTAACCTTACATTAAAGGGCATTGAAGCTCTTACCCAAGTCATTAGCTTATGGTAATAAACAGCTGATGTAATTGGCCTGTATTGAAGGGAAATCTTATGTTCTCATCCATAAATTTTTGCACATGGTCTCAGAATGTTAAAGCAGGTTCACTTGGGCAGATTCTCACAGTCGTGCCTCTGAAAAGCCTCTGGTCTGGGTCACTGAGGCTGTCATGATTGGGTTGATTCACTGACACAACACCAAACTTCTGGGCTTGGAGGGCATTTTTAAATCTGATATAATCTTCAGAAGAGCTACTATTTGTTACTTCATGCAGAGGAAAAGGGCTATGTGTTCAGAAAGTAGTGATTGCAAATGCTGTGTTACCAGTGTTGTGTATTGTTCATTTCACAGCCAGACTGGCAACCCTATCTCCCCCAAAACGGGGACAACATCGAAGTGGCTTTCTCCTATTCCCCGGTCTTGTGGCCTTGGTCTGGGTACTTGGCAATTTCCATCTCTGTAGCAAAGAAAGCAGCATCTTGGGAAGGTATTGCCCAGGGTCACGTTATGATCACTGTATCATCCCCTGCAGAAAATGAAGTAAGTTCTGTGCATTTTGGATTTTCTGGGTGAAGAGTTATCAAAACTGATTTCTGATACACAAATACCTTGGTTTTAAGGTTTTGCTCTAGCCCTGTCATTTGAAGCATAAGTTAAATTTGGGTCAGGAAAAAAAAGAGTAGAGTACAAATAATGTACTTTATAATTGAGAGCAAATTGCATATAATTTAGAATCAGGAAAGCTCTCTTTGGGACCAGCATCATAATTTAATTCGTTTATTGTGGATTTTAAGTAATGTATTTTGGAGAAGATTGCCTACATATGTTTCTTCTAGAACCATGCTTAATTGTTCCTAAGAAACTTTTAAGGTTTTGAACAATTGAACCAGATCACAGTTGTAAGATATGTTAAGTATTTTATATTCTGAGCATAATTATAAACTGTTGAGTACAGAAAAATATACTGCAGCAACTTAGCGTAAAAGAAATCTCTTTGTCTCTGGAGCTGGTGCCAGTGACAAAAAGTAGATTTGGTACCTCCAGTTTTTTGGTCTTTTACAATCCATGGTTAACTGACTCCTGTGGGGAGAAAGGATTTCACTGTAGTTTGTTCTGTCCTTCAGTCTAAGAACGGTGCAGAGCAGACTTCAACGGTGAAGCTTCCAATAAAAGTGAAGATTATTCCTACTCCACCTCGTAGTAAGCGAGTCCTTTGGGATCAATATCATAACCTCCGTTATCCACCAGGATACTTCCCCAGGGATAATTTGAGGATGAAGAATGATCCATTAGATTGGTATTTATCTCAGGTTCTATTAAATCAGTATTTCTTGATTGTGTGTTAATGATGTGGGGATAACTTTAATGAATGCCATAGTTCTGGCCTTTTTCAGAGGGGCGTGGGATTATCTTTTGTAAGAAATCCATGAAGAGCACTTGGACTCTATGCTTTTGGTGCAGGATTGTTTTTTGAGCTCTATGATTTTATTCATATGAAATGAAAAACTTTTAAAATGCTCATTTAGGATACTGAGATTTTTGTTTGGCTTTTCTATTCTGAACTAATTTCTCACTGGAAGTCAAAGGGGACACTTTATTAACTGCTTCAGCATTCACTTATCAAACAAACTTGACAATTGAAAAGAAGAGACCCCTTGTCTCTTAAGGGAGGTTTTTTTCAAAGCAGGGTAAAACTTTGCTGACCTTTCATAGCTGGAGCAGGGAAGCATCTGTAGGAAAACTGATGCAGCAGTATCTCAGTGAGGATTAATTGGGTCAGTGACCAGGACACAAGCTTTTGGAAAGCTTCTTGGAGTATGCAGAAGTGGCAGATGGACAGGATTTCAGAAAATCAGACAGGTGAAAATCAGATTTCTACATGCCAGATCTAAATGTCTTCAACACTCTTCTCTTTCTAAGGAATGGTGACCATATCCACACAAACTTCAGGGACATGTACCAGCACCTCAGGAGCATGGGCTACTTTGTTGAGGTTCTTGGTTCCCCGTTTACATGTTTTGATGCAAGTCAGTATGGTAAGCATGAGTTAATTGCCTTGTTCTCCATACTGTTAACTTTTTCCTGAAATAACCTTTTGTTGAAAGACCAAAAATGTTTTGAGGGTACAAATAAAAATTCTGGTGGTACTAGAAAAATATTTTGGCATTGGGAGTATTTATTAAGTGCTGATATTTAGTTGTGTGGAGTATTGCTGGAGAAGCTTGCTTGGGAGTTTAATAGAATTAGTGCAGTTCTCTGTCCTTACATTTAAAAAAGAGAGGGAAAGCCTGCCTCTGAGTGGGTCAAAAGCCCCTCAGTATTCAGTCCCACAAAGGCAGAACTGTATTTGCCAAAGGGTTTTGGCACAGTAAAAATGAAGCATGACCTGTTTAACAGACTAAAATCAAAGGTGTCCATCCTGGTTCTTTTTATATTTAGTGATCTTTGATTAGATAAAAGAGTGAGTAAAGTGTTCATGCAACTGTATGTGATAGCAAAGCAGAATGTGGTTTGTTTCTGTGTTCATCAGAAAGGAAATTGGATAGGTTGGCCAGGCAGGGGCCAGAGCAAGCTGTCTGTGCTCTTTTCTGCTCCCATGTGCCCCTTGTTTAACCATGGCATGCTCCAAAAACCCTCTTTTTTCTTGGGCTGGGATGTTTTTCAGTGCACTGTAAGGTGAGGGTACATTCTTCTGATTTAGCCAGTTCTGGAACTGTTGCCAGTAGTAATCTTTTGTTTATCTGGATTCTTCAGTGAATTTCTCACCACTGCTTTTAGAGTTCAGTGGATGTACACATGGATACATAAATGTTAGCCCTTAAAAAAGTAGCAAAATAGTATTTCTTCTGGGATTGCTAGTCTTATAATTGACAGAGAGCAGCATTAGGGGATTTCTCTCCTCTGATTCACCATTGTGTTGTACCTCATTTGTTTGTAGTTTGTCGGACTTTCAGGATTTCCTGAGGAAGAACTGAGAGGAGTGAAACTCCATGATCTGTGGTCCATCTTCCACTTGTCCCTAGCTTATATTGTTTTCACACTTGGTGAGGGTGCACTCTGTCCCATTTCTATAGGATCTTTATCAGAAGGTTTTCCCAATGCAGACTGCCTGGACTTGTGAAATTGGCTTGCTTTCAAGGAGCTGTGAGACATGGAGCTCACAGTGGTTTATCAGATTGCTCAGGGTATCATCCTGTCAAGATCTGTGCTGTCTCTGACGATGGAAATTTCACCACCTCTCTGGACAACCACAAAGTGAAGAAGCAAAAGGGCTTGGTATTTAGAAGAGGCCTAAAAGCATAAGCATGCTTTCAGGGAATAAAGTTTATTATTCTGGCTGTGTTTTTTCAGTGATGCAGTGAAGGTTGTGCTTGCTTGTTAACAGGAGTGGGAGAGGGTTATGTGAAAGTGGCAGTGGCACTTCAGTCAAGCTTACCAGAATGAAGCTGTAGTTTTCAAGAGGTGACTCAAACCATGTTTCAGAGTAATTGCTGTCTACCTGGCTGCCAGTCTGCAGTAGTGAGGGGAGTGCTGTTAGAGCTGGAGCAGTGACAAGCCTCCTGACCAGGCTGCATCTGCATTAACACTCCAGTTTGGATCAGTGGTGAATCCCCTCATTGTCCAGTTGTGCCACAGTTTGGCTCAGTTTATGGAGCATTTGTTTGACACCAAACTGCAAAACACACACCTGACACGTGTGGGCATTCAGTTCTTGAGACCATGCAAGCAGGAGTCGTAAGTAACACCCTAAAAACTTCCTGTGCTGCCAAACTAATTTTGGGATACATTTGTCTTATATTTACCATCCTTAAATATGACTTCATTAGATGAGCTGCCAGAGCAGGGCACAATGACCAGACAATGTGAAAATGTGCACTTGTGTTGGCTTCTGTGTGGGTTGTGTGATGTTACCATTGACATGACTCATGGTTACATCATGGTAGCGTGATGTTACCACTACCATGACAATCTGGAGAATTCCTGTTTCTGCTTTTACACACAGGGACTTTACTGATGGTGGACAGTGAGGAAGAGTATTTCCCTGAAGAGATCACCAAGTTGAGGAGGGATGTCGATAATGGACTTTCGCTGATAGTCTTTAGTGACTGGTACAACACATCTGTGATGAGAAAAGTCAAGTTTTATGATGAAAACACAAGGTAGTGACTTATTTCCAAGTGCTTTGGGAAATAAAATGCCATAGAATTGCACATACTACCCTAAAAATCCCAGATCTGATGCCCTGTACTTCAGCACTTGGATGTTACCTGTAAAGAGGTGCTCCCTTAAGTGGCAGAACTGACCTTTGGCTACAGCTTAAGGAGCATAGCTACCCATTTTACCTTGATTGTGGAGGCCTCTCTGCTACTCTGTTCTACTTTTAATGCCAAGAAAAACATTTACAATGAAAAATAAGAAATTGGAGATGAGATCAACAAATGAAAATGGACGTGTTTTTGCTTTAGAAGAGCAGAATAGAAAGAAAATGTGCATTGCAAGAGTACCACCAGGTCATGTACCTGTTACTGAAATTATTGCATGTTTATATTGCACATAAAGAAAAAACACGACATTTTGCTTCATTATAAAAATGAGAAGACATGACATTCATTTCTACCTCAGTTTAGCCAAACTACGAGCATAAAACTGAATTTCTTTCTAGTAAACTGAAGTTTTTCATGCAGCTGAGATGCACTGAGAACTTTACATCAGTATTACTTAACTTTAACTCAAAAGCAGTGTTGTCAGGGACAGCTGCTCAGATGCCCGTGGAGTTAAAGAAGGCTTTAAGATGTAGTTCATTATTTAAATGGCTTTGGAAAAGTCTCTGTGCAGGAGGACGTGTGACTTTCTGTCACCCAAACTCCAGGACTATATTCTGTATACTAATAAACAGTGTTACACTGTAATTTTTACAGGCAGTGGTGGATGCCTGATACTGGAGGTGCTAATATCCCAGCTCTCAATGATCTGCTGTCTGTCTGGAACATGGCCTTTAGTGATGGGCTGTATGAAGGAGATTTTACCATGGCAAGTCATGAAAGTGAGTACTGGAGTCCATTGCCTGCATAGCTACAGTGGGGTGTTTGGAAAATGGTTTTCTGCAAGTTTGAGGTTGAGCGAGAGTCAAGGGAACCACTCAGATTCAGTAAAAAGAGTCTCGCCAATGATTTCTTAAATTATTTCTTCCTTTGTAGACTTTTTTATGATATTTTATTTAGCTTTTCAGTTTAAAAAAACCTTCTAAATTGAAAGATTTGGAAAGTGTGTAAAGGTGACCCTGTGAAAGCTGTGCTTAGCGATGCTTTCTCGGCAAACACACACATTGGTCAAAATGTGCAAATTCAGTGCAGTGTTCCTGGGAATGTTTTCTCCTGAGCTTGTCGGGTAGGGAAGGGAGGGAGTGTCACTTTTGGTCTAAACAGCAGTTTTGTGATGTCTTCCAGTGAATTACGCGTCAGGGTGCAGTATTGCAAAGTTCCCAGAAGATGGCATCGTCATTGCACAGACTTTCAAGGATCAAGGTATGAGCTTCCCGGTCCTTTTCTCTGTGTTTTGAGTAGAACTTTGGGGGTCAGTGCAGAGGCAAAGTTGCAAAGTCTAAAGGTCTAAAAATAATAAATGCAAAACCACATTGACAAGGTTTGTATTTTTACATTTTCTCATCTTGCCTAGAGCATGTAGCTGATGCCTAACAGGCAGCTGCAGTGTGACTCTGTATACAATTATTAAATAATACAATATCCAAGTGTTACCTGCAGCCCTGTCTTGTGATTTCTGTATGGAAACACATCTGCATATACATGTCTCTGGAAGGGGAGAAATTGTGCTGTAATTGTGTTACTTGTTCGTGTTTCTAGAAATTTCAAATGCTACTGAAATATATCCCCTGATCATTGCCATATTTAGCATGAGTGTTGTGGTAGCTGTGGTGATCTAAAGATATAAATAAGAAAAATTTTAGTAGACAGAATGTCACCGGAGAAGCTCTCATAAGGGAAAATTTTATGCATACAGGATGCCTGCGGTCTCAGACTTGAGTGCTCTGTTCTCTATGCATTTCCATTCTCTTTTATCCTAATATCTTTTCATTTGAGAGGGGTAATTCAGAACCGTAATGGCAGCAGGCAGTTTAAAGAAATAAATCTTGTATTTGATGAGCTTTTAGGAAGTGCTGTGCAGGAGCAAATGACCAGAGCTCTTAGGGTGTTGCAGGTCGGGTTTGTGCAGATGGGTGTAGAGTGTTTGAGTGTGAGAGCAGAAGCACATGCAGTGCTTCTGATATAACTCAGCAACTGCCAGAGAAGATCAGTGAGTTCATTGTATTTTTGATTTAGGATGTGCAGCAGAGGTGATTACCCAGTGGAAAAACTTTCTGGAGCAGTAGAACTCATCTGTGTAGCCTTTTGGAGGAAAGACAATATCCCAGTATGCCGATGACTTATGTATTTCCATATGTGAGAGAGAGAGAAAGACAGAGTATCAATTTGACAAGTAGCCTGCTAGACCTGCTTTTTCTGTTGAATCCTTTTCATTGCAATTCCTGAAGCAGAAAAGCTCTCTGGTTTGCCTCTGCTGTCTAAACAGTGTCTCAAGTAAAGGGGATAAATTTCAAATACAAATATGAAATTTGTCTTTATTTTTTCTAATGGGTATAATTTTAGGAAGGAAAGGTTGGAAACCTTTAACCTAAAAGCAGCTTTCTGTAGAATTCTGCAGAAGGATGGAAACAACATAAAGAGTAGAACATTTTGATTTTAAACCTTTTGCTGGAGATACTAGAAATTTTTATTCAAGGTTGTTGAAGATAATCCAGGTTGTGAGGTCTCTTCATTTTCTCTACCAAAGTAAGAAAAAATTTATTATCAGTAGGAAACTTCACAATCAGAGTCTTGGAGCAGTTTCACTTTTATCATAATAACATGGGGGTTTTGAAAACTTCTTGCAATAACATGACATGGTGTGGGGCATTGTTGCATTTGTCAGATGGAAATGTAGGTTGTGTTGTTTCATGGGTGGATTAATATTGACGCTCTGCAAGCTATGAAATATATTTGTGCTTTGCTTTAGGTCTTGAAGTTTTAAAACAGGAGACTGCTGTAATTGAGAACGTCCCTATTTTGGGGCTTTACCAAGTTCCTTCGGAAGGTGGTGGCAGAATAGTTCTGTACGGCGACTCCAACTGCCTCGACGACAGCCACCGGCAGAAAGGTGTGTGAGCTCCCCCGCGGGGACAGCCACTGTCCTGCACTGACACTTACCCTTGGGGAGTTTACAGCCCCCACCACAAGCAGATGGGTTTTAGAGGCTCTAAATATTCCTTACTGGGGATTAATCTCAGTTCTGCAGAGCTCTGCTGAAATGCTGTGAGGCGCATTTACAGCCAAAGAGCACCCCACGTTAGATCACCCTCTGATAAATGGGGCTGTTTCCCACACACACCTTGTTTTCTGTTCCACAAGCTTTGGGGGCTGATTTTTGGGGTGGGCTGTTTTGCAAGGGGGGTTTGGTTTGTGGGGTTTTTTGATTTTTTTGGGGTGTTTTTGTTTGCAGAAGGCACTGACAGTTACACATTCTTGATATGAAGTTGTGAAGAGGCCATTAGGAGATCCTTCCACTTTTTCACTAGTTACATTTTCAGAACATTTCTACAGAACAGTGGATTTTCTCTTTTGAGTTTGCACCTCAGCCTGCCTTGTTCCCTTTGTGTTTCCTGTGGGGATTTATGGTAATGTTCAGTGTTTCAGTTGTGCATTACTATTTTCAGGTTATCCTACTTTGACCCAAACCAGCTGGTGTAAATATGTCAGAAAGTAGGAATTTCCATTTGTTGTCAAAGCATTTGTTTGCAGCTCTAGGTAGCAGTTGGGAGAGGTGTGTGCTTTCTGTGGCTCCCAGAGAAGCCATGCTCTCTGCCTACACACTATGGCTGATTCTTATAAAATCTTTTTTCTAGGAGTTTGTCTGATCTGACTTTGCACATTTTTAAGAGGTTGCTTAGGTTTCTCATGACATGTAAAGCACAAGCTGGTAGATCTGTGGCTTGAGGGGAAGAAGATAATCCAATATGTGAAGTCTTTCTCTGCATTTCCACTGACAGAACTGAATTTTCCTTTTGTGATGAAAAGTACCTCCGTAATTTTTTAAGCTTTTGGCACTGACATTTTAAAATAATACGTTATATAATCCATCCCTTGCCTAATTTATTTAAGTTTAAATCAACTTGCTGCCTAAGGGGGCTCTCCATCTGTAGCTGATTTCTTTCTCTACCATACATTTTGGGGTTTTTTAAGAGTTCTCTGATTTTTCCTTATCTGCCTTTGGGTTGCTTCTTTTGAGTTGTTGTAACACCTGCACATTGGTGCCTTAGTGCTTGCCGCAGGTTATTGAAAGCACATAACAAAAGAAAAGATACATCAACATAACTTCAAATTAAGTAATAGAAAATAATGCTGTGTGACCTCCCTATTATGTTAAATTCAGTGTGACATATGAAGCAAGAAAGAGTGGAATGCTTTAAAGAAATCCTTTAAAATTAGCTTTTAAATTGTGAATCAGGAGCTGTTTCTCCTGCAGAGACATCGGTGGCTTTAACTGAGGAAAATTCCTAACATTTGTGAATATAAATCCTTAAAATCTGTTTGACCTCTTTGAAAAATCAAAGGTGAGGGTTTAAGGGACACTGGGATTATGAAGATTAACTCCCTTTCCCAGCCAACTGTTCCTAGGGGCAGAAGTTCTGAGAAATGCTGTGTGGTGGAAATAGCTGATAAGGCATTGTCCTACTCCTGCAAAGGGAAGCTTTAGAATTGTGATGTGAACTAGCTGGAGTGTTTGTTCCTTAGGGGTAGATCTGGATTAAGGTACTAATAATTCAGGGGAGAATCAAAGCGAGGGATCATGAGCTTTTGAAGTCCAAAGGGAAACCATGATCACGTGTATTGTGGTGTTGATTCCCAGCCTGGTCTGTACCACAGCTGCTCTAGGTTATACTTGTACCTTTAGCTGGGCTGTAGCCAGAATGTTTCTCCTTTGTTTGTTTGTTTTTTTAAGCTTGAGAAAGCAAATGAGTCATATCCTTGCACTGTAAACACTACCGTGTTCTTTCTTCTCTTTGCAAGGTATTTATTTTGTCCTTTCAAAAAACAGTTGGTTCTCCATTTCCCTGGTAAAAATTATACCAGAAACTCAAAGCTTTCTTTGCTTCCACTGAAGAACCTCATGATTTTTGTCAAAACTTGGATGGCCTTGCACAACCTGGAATTCCTGTATTCAAAACCTATTTTTTTGTGTTCTGCTCCCCAAAAGAGCCAAGCTTGGTACACAAGGGACAGTGTTTTAAGATGAACAGTTAATGTTGTGTTTGTGTGTAGTAGGGGAATGGTGGGGTGTGTGTTGAAAGTTGCATCTTTCTGAAAAGTGAGCCTAGAACTTCAGGAGAAAAGCCGGAGCCAGCAAAATGGATTGTAATTCTGAATGTCACTAAAGCCTTCTTAGCAGAAAGATAAGCCATTTTAAAAGTGTCATAATGCATGTCTTGTTTGGGGGCTTGGGGCTGTGAAACCCACAGATTGCTTTTGGCTGCTGGATTCCCTGCTGCAGTACACGTCCTACGGGGTGATGCCGCCGAGCCTCAGCCACTCCGAGAACCGGCAGCGGCCGCCGTCGGGAGCCGGCTTCTCCCTCCCCGAGCGCATGGAAGGTGAGACAGCCTCAAGGGCCAAGCACAGCCCAGAGCTGAGGGACTCAGGGCAGGAAGGCTGGGGCAGATCCCTTGAGTTACGTGCAGTAAGGTTGGTTTGCTGTGAGCTCTGCAAGGTTCTGCTGTGTTACTGGAAGAGAGCGCATTGTGCAGGGTTTTGATGTGATACAGTTGTGATTTGATGTGATATAGTTGTGATTAGACTGAAAAAAGCGTTCTTTTCATAGAGTAGGAATGTTCAGATGCCTGGTTCTGCAGGGGGGCATTCTAGGTACTAGCTACAGAGCATTATAAAGTATTCAGTCTTTTCTCACATGCTGCCAGAAAAATTTGGATTAACTGCTATGGTAGGTGCAGACTCTTACTGTTTTGTAAGGTACCCATAGATTAATTCTGATATTTAGCTGGAAGTCCTTGTTCCTGTAAACAGCTCCTGGGTTTGCAGCAGCACTGTTAAGCTCAGGGTCAGTGTTGGTAACTTTTATCTTGCCTTTCTTTGGGTAAGCCAGTCTCTCCTGTGAGTTGCAGGTAACCATTTGCATCGATACTCAAAGGTGCTCGAGGCTCACTTGGGAGACCCTAAACCTCGATCCCTTCCTGCTTGTCCTCACCTGTCTTGGGCCAAACCACAGCCTTTGAATGAAACTGCCCCCAGGTTAGTATATGTCTTTCCTATACAAGAAGTCTCACTTTTGAGTTCAGCTGAAAAATTACTTGTTCTATCTGCTTTTGAAAGGGACAGCTGTAATGCTTTTTCCTAGAAAAATACCAGATTGCAAAGAGGAAATCATGCTTAATGCCTCTTCAGTGAATAACTCTGACTCACCTAATAGCTACACTATGAAACTGGGATTTTAAAAATAACTTCACAAGTCACTGTTGTGATTGAGTGATTCCAAGTTTGAGTGAACAGTCTTGATGAAACCCATCGTCATCGTGTGCCTTGGAAAGAGTTTTCTGAAGCATCTTCTTGGGCAGCTCTCCTAGTGCTGCCTTCTCTTGTGCCATTTGTCAGTCCCTTGAAGGAAAGGGCAACAACCCTTGCTTGGCTGCTGGTGGTTACTTTTGGAAGTCTGTCTGCAAGACGGGGTTGTTGGTAAATAGTTGCTAATCTAGGTTGTGTCCCTGTGGTGTCTGAATTTAAGTTTGGAGACCAGCAACCTGCAGAAGGGTTGAGTCATTATTCAGGTCCAGAGTAGTGAGTTATATGTAGGTTGTATAAGTACTGTCACTTTCTCTATATGTTGCTACAAAATTCCTTGCATTAATGAAGTAAGTGGGCAGACACCTCTGTCTTTAAATTTCTTCTAGCAACCTTTGGAAACATCAAAAATTACTGTCAATTGACCTTGATAAAGTGGCGCTGCCCAGTTTTCGACAGAACCGACCCCAAGTGAGACCACTGTCCCCTGGAGAAAGTGGAGCATGGGACATTCCTGGAGGTAAATATTGAAAAGTTTGGAAGTTGCTGTTTTGGTTTTGCTTTTTGCATAAGCTTTGAAAAAAACCCCAAAACACAGTGCAGCCATATGAGAGTCCGCTGTTTATTTTCAGTTGTGAAAAACGTGCATATAATAGTTTGGCAGTGTTATAAAAGGCTGTCTGATGAAGATTTTTTTTGCATATGAATAGTTTGTTCAATAGAAAGTGTGCATGACATACTGGGAGGAAGACCTTGGTGGGTGCATTTTGATAGTTGAGGTTTGTTTGGATGCTGTTCAGACTGATGGGTCAGCAGCAGTCCCTGTCCTTGGGAGCTGTGACCACATACCTACTGCTAATTAAAATTCCTTCTCTGAGTGCACAAAAGCAGAGTCCAGAAGAGTTTGTCAGAATGGTGCCTTGAGCGAGCTGTTACACTAACAGATGATGTCTAGCACTCAAAACAGCTTTCAGGTGGGCAGCTCTTCTGTACAAGCTTGGCACTGCAGGCTGAGCTGGAAGCAGATGGAAAGCTTCATATGTGCTCTTTTCCCAGTGTGAGCTGCTAGACCAGAGACACCTGTAAAAATGAAGGGTTTGTTTCTCTAGCTCATCCTCACTGTGTGCAGTCTCTGGAGCAAGCAAGCATGAAATCACTTTTCTCGTTCCATTGGGATTTGAATTACAGCAATTACTTAGCAGTAAGATCATGGTCAAGTGTCTGCATCTCTCTTCTAATGCAGAACAGAAGATTTTTGTTACAGTGGAAATCTGGGCTATGCTTTCGTGTGCCCAGATAGGTCAAGGTGGAAATGCTGGTGCTTTTCTGTAACGTTAGCATCCCATCTGATTTTCGCTAATCAGTCTGCAGCTGTTAATCTTCCTGTCTGAAATGTAATCTGATTAATGGCTGCCAGGGCTTTGAACAAGAGTTAGCGGCAGATCCTGTTGGTCAATGGCATTAGCACCACAAAGCCATCGTGGCTCACGTGGTAACTGCTGCCTTCCAAACCTCTTTGCCTTTCTAGGTATAATGCCGGGCCGCTACAACCAGGATGTGGGCCAGACCATTCCCGTCTTTGCCTTTCTGGGTGCCATGGTGGTCCTGGCGTTCTTTGTGGTGCAGATCAACAAAGCGAAGAGCCGGCCAAAGAGACGGAAACCGCGCGTGAAACGACCGCAGCTGATGCAGCAGGTTCATCCACCAAAGACACCTTCTGTGTGAAAGCTCTGCCTTGCCAAAGATCACCTCGGACTGCTTGCTTTCCGGGGCGATGGACCGCTCCCAGTGGAGGTGCAGCCAATGTGCACCTGACATCATCTCATAGTCTTTGGTGTCTGGAGAGAAAAAAGAACCTCAGTTGATCATCTGTACATAAAACTGCAGCTTTAAGCAGCTGAAGCCACCAAAGACATGAATACTGTTTAAATGGCTGCTTAGTCACTACATATCCCAAGAGGGGGAAAATGGACCTTTTTTTTTAAGCTGACCAAACTAAAATTTATTTGTTTAGAGGCTATTTTCTATATTTATTGTTGGGGAGGGCGGGGGAAAAGTCACTTTAAGGACCTCTGCTAAGGAAAAACAAGTGCATTTTTTTTGGATGGAATGCAATTTTCTAGAATGGTATTATGCTGAAGAGTATAACGTGCACCATTAAAGGAGGAAGGGACTGAGAGAGACCAGTACAAATCAGTGAGGCATACTCCTGCAGTTTATTTTTATAAAGCCAACTACCATGATGTTTTGTAATTTTTGGTCACGATTTCACCGTTGTTGGTGAAGCAGATTTTTCAATAAATATGTTATCTATATGAAGCAAAGACAGCATGTTCTAAGTGGCTCTTCCTTCCACTTGCAGTCAAAGAGAGCAAATTGTTGGGTGGAGAAAATTTTCATGTCACCTCTCTTCCCACCATCTCTTTGTACTTACCAGCAGTATCCCAAGTTGCAGATTTTTCTTTGGAGCACTAACTGGGCAGTCATACAAACAGTGCTTGCTCTGAGTGAGGACAAAGTTCTGGAAACCTTCAAAGCTCAGCAGCACAGGATAAGGAGAGAGCTCTCAAAGAGCTGTACAGAAGACTGTTATGAGGATGGCACCTAACAGCACTATGTGCTGTCACAGAGATGAAAACCCAGTCTCCTTTGGTTTGTCCTGCTTGAAGGCCTGTGAACTGTCACTGGCTTAAATAAGGATAAGTTTCCCCTTATGGGTTCGTATGGTGCCAGTTAATGTTGCCATAATTGAAATAGCTTCTCTCTTTTGTAGTGAAGCTGTGAGCTTTTCCCTCCCAACTGCTTTCATGATTGCTCCTTTTCCTGGGAAGAGCCAGGAGCTGGTGGCTGGCTGTATTTGTGAATGGAATGGCAGCCTGGGCAGGTAAGCAGTGTGCACTGCTGAATGGTCCTGGGTGAGTTTGCGGGCAGCTTTGGGCATGGCTGGAGAAAGAGGAGACAGAGACAGCCCTGCTGGGCAGTGTGCACCCAGCTCTTGGGGCTTACCAGCAGGGATGTGGGAAGGGCACTGCAGGAGAGAACTTTGCTCCATGTAGTCTGGGACAAGCCTGTCCAGGTACCCGTGCAGTGCATGAGTGTCCTGCAAAAAAGAATGGGCAAAACAGTTTTCCCTAACTTGAAGAGTGGTTGCCTTTTTCCAGCATTTCTCTTCTGGAGGATGCAGTGGAAGAGGCAACAACCTGTTGCCATGGCAGAGAAGGCACTGAGATTTTGCTTTGGAGCCATTAGTGGAAGCTTGTTAGGGCTGAGAAGATGGTCCCAAAGTTGGGCTGCTTGTGCCATCCCAATGGGGCTGGAGCCTCTTGCTCCTCCCTTTCTGTACACACATCCATAAGGGTAGGGAGGGGGTTTTCAGCATCTCACCTGTGGCATTCGGGTCTCTCACAGGATGAGCCATCAGCAGCTGTGCAATTTGTCCAGGTTGTAAAAAATCCATCAGTAAAGGTGTGAAATCTCAAGGGCCAGACCTGAGAAAGGATTGCAGGTAGCAAAGCATAATTGTGATCAGTGTTTTTATTTGTATGAAACAAGAACTGTCCATTTGCATTTTTGTACCTTCTACAGTCTTCAAAGATAATGTGGAAAACATTAACAGCCCTTTTTCCACTTGCCAAGGAGACACAGCAGCAGGTAGAGCTGCCGACCCACAGGGACCCTCAGGTCCCTCATCCTTTGCAGCCCACGGGTGGAGCACCCAGATAAATGGGAGAAAGGAAGGAAAATACAAGGGATGGAGCCCAGAGACACTGACCAGAGAAGCTGTCTGGGGCTGCTGTGTTGGTGCAGGAGATGAGCTGCACCTCTTTGGTTTTGAGGTTCTTCCATCGGAGGGAGACTGGAAAGCTTTGGTGGCACTTCTCAGGTGGGTGCTAATGAGACTTGCTCCTCATCATAGCACTAATGAGAGATCAGAGCTCCACTGCAGCCTTGAAACCAGAATCAAACTGTATCAAAGCACCAGTCCGAATTAAGAGCCTTTCCCAGTGGCTGGTATTTTACAGCCCAGTGGCCAATTATTTCCGAAGCCTTTGGTGTGCAGCTAATGAAGGCTTGGAAGGGCCTTTCTAAGTGTTTATAAGCCCTGTAGGCGGCAGAGATGTAATGGAGGTGGCAGGCACAATTAGCCATCCATAATTCCTCCTAGCAGCTGATTAAAGTCTCTTTATCCGTCTTACCACGATCAGAAGGGCACATATTTGGGAAATCAAAAATGCATTAGGGGCTGTCGGCCAACGCCAGGGCTTGTGTGCTGAGCCCTGGGGCAGTGGCATGAGCCAGGAGTGGCGCAGAGCTGTTGTGTGTCCGGTGTCAGGTATGGGCCCCTCATTCCTGTGGGGTGCAGCCTCCTCTGCAGCATCAGTCACCCCATCCTGTTAACCTGGCATCCCCTTCGCCTGCATGGAGCAAGGGGTGGCATGGGATGGCTCCTCGCCAAAGTCTCCCGCTGCAGGAAAGCACCAATGGGCTTTTAGCTGCTGTGGAGACACACAGGGGTGCTGGCCTCATCCTGCGCCCAGCGAGTTATGAGGGGTGTGAGCTGCAGCTGCCGGGGCGCTCCCTAATGCCTCTTGGTGGCAGTTTCATGCCTGGGTGAACAGAGCAGGATGAGGGAGGCCTCAGTCCGCCCAGCCCTGTCGTGATAATTTCGGGGATACTGAGAACACGAGCCCCCAGCGCAGCTGTCCCGGCCCCGCGGGGGTGCCGCGGGGGCTGTGAGCGGGACGGGGCTGTCCGTGGGTCAGCTCCTGCCGGGGGCTCCCACGGCCGCCTCCCGCCCGTCCCCCGGCGCCCCCTCCCCACGGCCCGAGGGGCGGGGGGTCCGCGCAGCCCCGCGCCCGCCCCCGGGGGCCCTGCGGAGGGGCCGCGCTCCGCGCCCGCCCGGCCACAGCCCAGCCGGGACGATGGAGCGGGCGGCGGGCGAGGGCCGGCCCCTGCTGCCGGCGGCGGGGCGCTCCGCAGGGCTCTCCTCGCCCGGGCTCTCCTCCGCCGGCGCCGTCTTCATCCTGCTCAAGTCTGCGCTGGGCGCGGGGCTGCTCAGCTTCCCCTGGGCCTTCGGCAGGGCCGGCGGGGCCGTCCCCGCCCTCCTGGTGGAGCTGGTAAGGGCGGACTCGGGGCGGGGGGACACGGGGGCGAGGGTCTGCGGCAGCCCCAGAAGGAACCGAGGGGCGCCGGTCCGGGGAGGCAGAGAAGGGAGAGGACGCACCTGCTCTGGTACTTGGGGAGCTGGCAGGGACCCCCTTCTCACGGCACCCCCACCTCCCGACCCTGGTAACATCCTTAGGTTTGTTGTTGGGATGCCACCTTAGGGATGCTCTTTGCAGCTGAAGCCACACTTGTAGCTGGCGTGTAGCTCGACTCAAAGTAAATGGGTGTCTGCTCCCGTATATGCCCTCAACCCCCAAATCTATACCCAAAGTATCGCATAAGGCTGTGTCTCCATCCTTTTGCTGACCTTTGCTACCCAGGGCCACAAGGTAACTCAGCCGTGGGCCTGCTGGGTCCCCTCCTGGTCTGGGGGTGATGGAGGGTCGACGTGGTGCTTCTTGCTGGCTCTGTCCCCGCAGGGCTCGCTGGTGTTCCTGGTGAGCGGGCTGGCGGTGCTGGGCTATGCCGCGGCCCTCAGCGCCCAGCCCACCTACCAGGGCGTGGTCCGCGCCGTGTGCGGGGCGGCTGTGGGGAAGCTCTGTGAGGTCTGCTTCCTCCTCAACCTCTTCATGATCTCCGTGGCCCTCCTCAGGGTGGTGGGCGACCAGTTGGAGAAACGTGAGTTGTTTCCCCTCACTTTGTTTGGGGCTTGCTTGGGGCTGGTAGCTCTCAGGAGTGAGGGGAAGGTGGTCCCACGTGGGCTGGAGTCACCCCCTGGGTTTTCCTGGAAATTCTGAGGACATGGAGCTACTTGGTTCTGCCACAGTATGATGCTCCCGACCTCCTTGGGCCGTCTTTCAGGGCTCAGCTGACCCCCTGCTGCCCCCCACAGTGTGTGACTCCCTGTACCCCAATGGGACACTGAGTGGGGCCCCCCAGCTGCCCCCCTGGTACGTGGACCAGCGCTTCACCCTCTCAGCTCTCTGTGTCCTCGTCATCTTCCCGCTCTCTGTCCCCAGGGAGATTGGCTTCCAGAAGTACTCCAGGTACTACTACTGGGCCATCCCTGTGGTGGCCCGCCCCTAGGTACCCTGTACCCCAGGTTACCTCCTCCCAGGACCCTGTGGGACCATGGGAACCCCGCTCCTCCCTTCCTCCTGGCTGTGTGCTGATGCTGTCCCATTCCCTGACAGCATCCTGGGCACGCTGGCTGCCTGCTACCTCACTCTGGTCATCATCCTGAAATACTACCTGCAGGCAGAGAGCCTGCGTGTGAGTGAGCCCTCCCAGCCCTCCAGGTAGGAGGGTCAGCCCGCATGTCCCTCCTGCCCTGAACTCCATGGCATGAGCAGGGGGCAGGGCTGGAGGCAGGGCAGTGGTTTGGTGGGGCCTGTGTATGGTGGGGGTGAGCTGGGGACAGCTCTCAGTGGATGGTAGCTCCCAGCCCCAGCTTTTACCCCAGCAATACCCCATTCTCCCAGAATCATTGAGCAAGAGATTCCCATAGTGGCATCCAGGCCGCACAGTTTATGACATGAAGGTTTCTTCTCCATGAGAGCCTCATGCCCTTTGCTCTGTGCTTCCTCTCCACGTGCCAGGTCCTCCTCCTGGACCTCCATCTTCAGTGTCATTCCCACCATCTGCTTTGGCTTCCAGGTAGGTCACCCTGGGCCCTCTGGCCACAGCTGCCAGGGCAGTGCTGGCAGTCCCCCATGTCATCCCAGACCATGGGGATGCTGTCCCTTGAAGGGCAGGTTGCAGGAAAGGGGACCTGTGGCTGTCACCAGAGGTGGCTGTGGGGCAGGACACAAATGCTTGGGAATGGGGCAGAGCAGGACAGGGCACCCATAGGTGGGAGAGAGGATGCTGGGGGTGGGGGCTGTCCCCGCATGGGGCCCCAGTGCTGTCCCCCCTTGCCTTGCAGTGCCACGAGGCATGTGTGGCCATCTACAGCAGCATGCGCAACCAGAGCTTCTCCCACTGGGTCACCGTCTCTGTGCTCTCCATGCTCATTTGCCTGCTCATCTACTCCCTCACTGGTAACCCCAGCACCAAACCCTTCACTCCTCCTTGCCCCGGGGGTCCCCTCTCCCCTTGGCTCATCCATCCTGCTCAGAATTCCTCTGTCCTGCTCACTGCATAGCCACCCACCTTCACCTGTCTGTCAGCAGGGCTCTATGGCTACCTGACCTTCGGCAAGGCTGTGGCCTCCGATGTCCTGATGTCCTACCCAGGGAATGACCCGGTTGTCATTGTCGCCCGCCTGCTCTTTGGCGTCTCCATTGTCACCATTTACCCCATTGTGGTGCTGCTGGGCAGGTGAGGGGAGTAGGTGACAAGCCAGCTGTCCCCCCAGCCGGCACAGCTCCCCTGGGTGCTGTCAGCCCCCGCAATCCTCCCTCCCAGGTCTGTGGTGAAGGACCTGTGGGCGAGCCCGAAGCGTGGGGCCGTGGCAGTGTCTGAGGCACAGGAGCGGCGCAGCCGGGTGGCACTGACAGTCACCTGGATGGCTGCCACGCTGGGCATCGCCCTCTTCGTCCCCGACATCGGCAAAGTCATCGAACTCATTGGGGGCATCAGCGCCTTCTTCATCTTCATCTTCCCAGGCAAGAGGAGGCATGGGGAGGGAGGAAAGGGGGGGTGTCACTGGGGCCAAGGGCATTGCTGCAGTGCCAAGTGGCCTGTCCTGGCCCCGTTTTGGGGTTGCAGGGCTGTGCTTGTGGGGGACAATGCAGTGGGGCTGGGTGAGGGGTGAGCTGTGCTGTGCTGGGACTGAGCTTCTGCACTGACAGCAGGGCTGTGCCTCGTGTGCATGACTGGGACCCGCAGCCTTGGGCCACGCAAAAAGTGAGTGTCTGTGTGCTCAGCGGTGGGGAGGGCAAGGGAAGGGGTAGGGTGTGGTATCCCATGGGCCACAGCCCAGGCAGATCCCTGGGGGTCACCCTGGTCAAGGTGGGAACCCTGTAAGGAGGAGGATTTGGGTGTGGAGGGAAGTGTTCTGCTGGGACTGTGCTTGGAAATGTGCCTGGATACCAGGGCTGTGTCCAGGCATCAAGGAGGTGCCCAGGTACCAGAGTGGCTTTAAGGACAAAAGAGCTGTGGGGTTTGGTGGCACTGGGGCACCCAATGGGGGGTGGAGGTCAGGTTGGGGGTCAGAGGGGCGGGGTGCCCCAAAACAGGAGGCCATCAGGTGTTCGGTGTCTATTGTGCCTGGGTGGTGTGTCCTGTCACCACTCCTGTCTGGAGGGGCACAGCAGCAGCCCATACATACAGTGGAACCTGGTGAAGTTTGGGATGAGTGTGTGCTTAAGCATGTCTGTGGCATCCCTGGGGGAGCAGCAGAGTCCGAGTGAGGATGGAGGTGTGGGGTGGGTGGAGGGAGCACCTCAGGACATCGGGGTCTTGGTCAGAAGGGTGCTCTGTGGGGCCCATGGACATCTGGGGAGGGGTGAGGGTGCCCCAAAGGGTGCCAAAGTGCTGGAGGGGCCAAGGCAGAAGGTGAGCAGGGGTACCCAGGTGAATGACAAAGGCTTGGAGAGGTCCCTTGGGGAGACCTGCCAGAGCCTGAGCCTGTCATGAGGAGAGGGGACAACATGAGCTGGGGCAGTGGACGCTGCAAGGGGACAGTCCCAGCCTGCCCGGGGCCGGTCCAGGAAGGAGCACGGTGCTGAGGACCCTCCAA
The DNA here is from genome assembly GCA_008694505.1 of Cyanoderma ruficeps. Taxonomy (NCBI): domain Eukaryota; kingdom Metazoa; phylum Chordata; class Aves; order Passeriformes; family Timaliidae; genus Cyanoderma; species Cyanoderma ruficeps. The sequence continues at coordinate 11,671,140 of VZDJ01000049.1, read as the reverse complement.
CAGAGCAGCAGCCGGGTTTGGGGTGAGTGATCCATCCCAGGGGCTTAGTATGGGGCCGAGGGGGGCTGTGTGCCCGGGGAGGAGGGAACAGGGAGGTAAAGACCCAGGGCTCCGGGGTGGGGGCTGGAGCCGGGAAGGGCTGGAACCATGTGGTGATAGGATGGGGCTGGGGGTGTGTGGGAGTGGCCGTGCCCGAGCACAGGGTGTGTGGATGTGGGTCTGTGCTCCTTCAGCAGGGCCACTGGGCACAGGCAGAATTGGGAATGATCTTGTGGTGGTATCTGCTAGCTTTTTGACCAAGGTTTGTGTGCCATTGCAGTGGACACTGGGGTTGGCCCAGAGGAGCTGCTGGGCTCTTCAGCCATCGACTGGGAGCAATGCAGAGGAGCAAGGCAGAGGAGGCTGACCCTGCACAGAGCTCCACAGCCAGAGGAGCTGGGGTACAGGGGTGGCCATTCCTGAGGTCAGCTCGACCCCGTGTGTCGCTGCAGGGCCGCTCTCATCGCCTGGGGCGTTCTCTCCGTTCTGGGCGGTGCCTTTGTCTGCGGGCAGAGTGCTGCCCTGGCCGTGCTGGGGCTGCTGCGCTGAGGGACCACCGAGCCCCGTCGTGAGCCCACCGTGACCCCCCCCACCATCCCGCCCCGGACAGATGCCCCGAACACAGCCACACCGCTGGATCCCATGGCGGTTTTATTTGGCATCACCGTTCCCATTGTACAGTGGCTAATAAAGACAGGAGAGGGTATTGGCGAGGGTCCTGTGCCACACACCCTGAGGGACCCCCACGCACGGCGGGGTGGGTGTGAGATTGGCACAGACAGACAGACACACAGACGAAGTACAGACCCCAGGAAGGAGAGGAGGCAGCCACCCTCATTGCCTGCAAAGCACCAGCTGCAACTGTGCACATGCAACGGAAACCCCTTGGGACCCCCCACACCTGGAAAGGACTAAGGGGCACTTTGGGAGCAGGGAAACCCCCCTCTGCCACCACCTTGACTCCCCCCTGAGACACGGGTCTCCATCCCTGCAGATACAGACATACTGCACCAGGCACAACTTCAACCCCCCTCCCAGTCCCCTCCCTGGGTGGCCCCTGGGGACTTGCACAGACCCCAACCTACGCCTGGGCTCCAGCCTCCCACCTCTCATTCCCATCCCTGCTTCCTAGTGTCTGCACCCACTGCCCCCGCTCCCTGCCTACCTCTGTCTGGGGGATGTCCCCCTCCCCAAACCCTGCCAGCCCCTCCCTGGCAGTCTTTCTTTCCCCGAGGCCACCCCACGCCAGGGAGCGGTGGCCCAGGTGATGGGGTAGCTGAGGGAGGACTCTCTGGGGGAGGAGCACACACACGGGAATTTCCTTCACTGCAGCCAGGTCACGCCGGCACCGCCCCCAGTCACGGCCACCCGCAGAGGGGACAGGTGCTGGCGGGCCCCCGGCACCGACGGTCACTCTCGGCTCAGGGTGCACCAGGCAGCTGCAGGGGATTATCACAGGAGGGTCACCCTGTCCCCCGGCCAGCCAGCTCAGCTCATGCTGTCCTTCACACCATGCACCTGCCCACCCTTGATCCCCAACAACTGGAGAGGTGCTGGCTGCCCAGGGGTCCCTGTCCCCCACCCTCTGGGGTGGCTGCCCTCCTACCTGGCACGGCCACACTGGAGATGGCCTCAGGCTGGCTGAGCGTGTCCACCTTGACGTGCTGGAAACCCTTGGAGGTGGCACTCTGCAGGTGCCTGCACCCGGGTAGGAAAGAGCAGGTGACACCCACCCCCCCCAGAAACATCATCCCAGCCCCCCAGAGCACCACAGGCTCTGGCAGGGCCGGCTGCCAGCAGTCCTGCCCACTTCCCCTTGTGCAGAGCACTCTAGACACTGACCCCTCCCATCACCACATCCAAAGGCACTCCCAGGTGGGAGGTGTAGAGAGACCCATCCCAACCTCCCTGTCCTGTTTACAGGGACAGCCCTAGGACAGACAGACAGCTGCTCAGTCCTGCCATCAGACAGGGGACAGAGCTTGGGGCTCAGCTGCTCAAACAGCCCTCCACACCCAAGCATCTCCAAACTGGCTTTTTCATCCCCTTCCCTACCTCTTCCAGTCCTCCTCGGTCTCCCAGAACTCATAGACGATGAAGGTGACCCCATCAGGCAGCTTCACCGCAGTGACACTGGCAGACAGGGAGAGGGGTGAGCCCCCAACATGGGCCATCCCTCCCCCCTCTGCAGCCACAGGCGTGCTCTAGAGTGGGCTACCAAGGGGAGACCCAGTCCCAGCAGCCCAGGTAGGGGCCCCCCCCACCCCAATCCCAGCACTCCCCAGCCCATGAAAAAGCAGTGTTGGTGGCTGACTACATCCCAAATCCTGGCTGTTTTGCCTCAGTCCTTCACTTGGCCCTCACTCCAGCCCATGCCAAGCCCCCCATCTCCCCAGCCCCCCGACACGCAGCTGCTGATGGTACCCACTGGAAGCAGTCCCTCTCCCCGGCCACGCTCTTCAGGTACTGCTTCAGGGAGCTGCAAAACTCGCCCAGGTGCTTGTGTGACACCGTCATCTCGTTCCGCACCAGGAGCAGGTACTGCCGGGCCCCCAAGCACAGCATGTGAGACCCACAGAAACACAGTGACCCCCCAGGTGTGGCTCTGTGTGCAGGGGCACCCCAGCACCCACAGGTGGTGGTCAGGCACACTCACCGTGCAAGCCGTGCTCTCGTTGTCCGACAGCCGCTGGTGCAGATCAAACCACAGGGTCTGGGGAACGGGGAATAAGCAGCAGAGGGGGTGGTGGGTTGGCTGAGGCTGCCTGTCCCTCCCTTCTCGGTGGATTTCTGTCCCCAGCATTTGCAATGACTGTGCCCCCTTCTCTACAGGAAATGGGCTCCGGGAGCCTCTTGCACCTCCAGTCAGGACCCTTCACAAAGTTCCCTGTGCTCCCATTGCAGCCAACATCCCCAACACCATGTCCTGCCCCAAAACAGCTGGGGCAAGGTCCCTGAGCCATCTTTGGGAAGGCAGGACAGCCCCACACAGGGAAATGCTGGCCCTTACCTTGTCCTCCAGCTTGCCAATCAGCTTGGCCAGCCTGTTAATCTGCCCCTCCAGCCCCTCTGCCTTGGTGTCAGGGGAACCTGCACAGAGCCAGGAGACAGTGATGGAGTGAGGAGCACCTGCAGGCACCCCCCGAGAACCCTGTGCTGCTGCTGGGATTGAGTGCTCCAAGGCACCCCAGGCAGCCAGCACTTACCAGTCTGGAAGCTCTTTCCTTGCTCCCTGGGGACCATCCAGGTGGTGGGAGGGTAGCTGGGTGTGGGGTTGTCATACCAGGCGTCACTCAGGCCATGACCATCCTTGCTGGGGTGGTGCCTGCAACCAGAGAGCACACAGGGTGTCAGGACAGCAGAGCTGGACATGCACAGAGTGCCACGGGTCAGCCCTGAGGAGCCAGCACTGGAGCATCCTTTCTGGTGCCTCTGCCAATGACACAAGACTCCTTGGAGAGCAACAGTGCCCACTGTGCCCAGGAAGTGCAGGTGTCCTTCCTGCATCATCCTTTGACATCAACTAGTGTGGGGAGTGGGTCAGAAACACGGGAGTGTCAGTGGGCTGCTACCAGCAGCCATCACTTTTCTTTCCTGCTTATGGAACAGCAGAGCCCTCCTAGCACCACCAGCAGCCTTCAGGGACTTTTTCTGTTGGGTATCCACTAACAGACTGCAGCTGCAGCTCTCCTGGAAACACATCCACTGTAGCATTTCCTCCACCCTGCTTTCTTTGTCTGGGCCTACAAAGCCCATTTGGCCTGGAGGTTGCTCGAAGATCAAAAAAACCTGTCCTGAAACACTTCTACAGTGTCCACAATCACCATCCAGTATCCATAATCACCATCCAGCACCAGATCCTCAGCGATCCTCCCACAGCCTCATTTATTTGCAAGCCAGAGAGAATGCTAAGACCTGCCATCCTCACAAGGGCTTGCAGCTGCCATCCCTGTGTGTGAGACGGGAATGAGTTTGGGGAAGAATGACCCTCTCCTTCCTCCTCCACCAACAGGAAGTCTGTGCCACAGAGGGAGAGGCTGAGCAGCTCAAAGGATTTCCAGTGTTTCCTTCCAGCAAGAGCAGCTCCGTGCCAGCTGACTGTTGACAGAGCTGCCTGGGAGCCCTGGCTCATCTTGGCATCTTTTGTTACTCAAGCAGCTGGAGACAACATGCTGAATGCCCTGGAGCCAATGGGCACCACACCAGCCAGCATCTCCCTGCCCTCCTGTCCCTCCCCTGGCATCTGGTTCCTCCCAAGCACAATTGCTGGGTTCTCTTTCCCCAGCTACCCCAAAAATCAGCCACTGTGGGCTCCACCATATATGCAGGAATACGATGTGCAGATCTGGTCCCAAAGAACATCTCCAAGATAAGGAGGCAGGAACAACAGTAAAGGTTGCAGGAGCATCCCTTTGCTACAGGCTGTGCAATTATACCATTGCTGGTCCTGGACAACGCCCCGTCAATAGACAGGAAATTAGGGAAAAACACAGAGAGATTTGTGTTAATTACAATTTAATGAGGTGTCTCCATCTTGGACCTCTGCCTTCACACTTTGTTCTACGGCCCTTTATTTTTGTGCTTTTTAGGCTACCTCTTTGTCTTCATGCGGATGCAGGAGATAATTTTTTGTGGGATTTATTTTTCTTTTTAGCTTCTTCATGAGAAAACAACTACAATACTCCCCATTATGATCTGGGCTCACACATCAGCAAATAAAAGCTAGCAAAGTCTTTCATGGGCTCTAATTGCTCTGCCTGATGTTGGGTTTGTTTTCTCTTCATTGTTTTTCAGGAGCTCCTACTTCTTTTTGTACAAGGCCACAAAACAAAGAGAAGAAAGAGATGTGAGATGATGAAACACACAGCATTTCTGCTGGAAAAGCTGGTGGGATGGTGGCAGAGCGGCCCAAGTCTCACTGTGTTCCACAGAGTCTGTCTTAGGAAGGAGCTGGGATTTTCACTCTACACGTGCCCGTCTGCCCACCCATGGCTTGGGGAAGCCAAAACATCCCCACGAAAACGTCCCGAGGCTCCTGGTTAAAGGAATGGCACGAGAAGGGTTCGTTCCATGAGCGTCCGACAAACAGACGAGTTTCCCTGGCAACCTGTCCTGGTGAGAGCTGGTGACGGTGACACTCCGGGGAGCTGCGTGACACTGACACCGAGTGGGCTGTACTGAGGATTTACCTCTGCTGCTGGGAACTCCTTATAGCTTAGCCCTGGCAGCACTGGGACATCTTGAACCGTCCCCTCTGTACTGCCCAAGCTCAGGGGCATGTGCTGGGCTGCTGGGATGGGGACGGCCCCTCACGACACCAAGGGACAGCCTCGCCTGTCCTCAGTGCGCAAACACCTTTTCTCTCTGGATGATTAGGCTCGCTGAGCGCTCTGGCAGGAGGGGCAGCATCCCTGGCACGGGAAGCTGTCCCTGTGGGCTGTGCCCAGCTCACCGCAGGCACAGCCGCCCCTCTGCAGGTGCTTTGCCCTGGCTGGGAGCGGTGAGTTCGCCCAGAGAGGCAGCCCCGGGCACACAGCGCTGCCCAGCCCGGGGCCAGGGTGCTGCCCCTGCTTCACATCCCCACCCACACCGCCCTTGTTAAGGGGGACCCTGGGGACTGTAGAAGAGGAAGGGACAGGGCAGGAGAGAGCAGGTGAGAAAAGCCCCCAGAGTTCAGGAAGCCGAGAAGGGAGGCGAAGAGGAAGGCAGCCCGTCGCCCAGCTCCCCTCTGCTCCTGCACAATGTCCGCCGCGTGTCCCTCACCCCACAAAAGCATCCTCCTCCTCCCCCTCCACCCTCCTGCACCAGAGGAGGGCAGGAGTGCTGCCGACCTGGCGGGGTTGGTTTGCTCGTCGATGGCATCCACAGCGCTCTCCACGGAGCTCAGCAGCGACTGGGTCTGGTTCGCCGTCTCCTTCAGCAGGAAGCGGGTCACGAACTGGTCCACGTTGCTGCCGCTCTCGTACACCTGCAGGGGCACACGGCGAGCACGGTGAGAGCCAGCGCCGGCCGCCTGCGCCACCAGGGTCCCCGGGCAGTGCAGCACCTGCCCAGCAGCCCACGGGTCCCCTCCGTGTCCCCGATGAAAAGAGGTGGTACCCAAAGCCCGTAGTTGCTCTCTTTAGCACGATCTTAAATAACTTTCCTGTTGCCTTGCAGCCTGTGGGTGCAGGTGTGAAAAGTGCACCCTGTGTTTGGAGAGCCCTGCTCAGAGAGTTCAGCATGGTGTACTGTGCCCCAGTCCACAACAGCAGGGCCGACCCAACACTAAGGTTAAAGGAGTCTGGGACGATTTACAGGGCTCGATGTGCTGTTTGACTGACAGAAGCTCCCAAGGTAATACAGACCTTTTCAAGACAAACACCTAAAAATATTTTAATAGAACAATTGATCTGCATGAAGCGCCCAGGGGGCCTTTCCCAGCACAGCCTTGCTGAGCCCTGCCCACGGCACAGTCCTGTTCCTACACCTCCTGACAGTCACAGCACAGGTGAGACACTGGCACAGACTGTCCAACACTGTCCCAGCCAATCCAGCACTGGGGCAACGCCACTCCAACCAGTTCAGCACCAGCCTAACCAGACCAAGGCCAGCTCAGTGGCCACTGACCTCACCTGCTCTGGCTGGAGCCAGCCATTCAGCATTAGAGCTGAAAATACCTGCAGCAAAAAAAGGCTCCCCTAAACCCAAGCTCATCAGCACCACTTTTTCACAGACTCTTTCCCACCCATCAGTGCCTGCTGAAAGCACATTGCCCAGGCAAAACCCTGCTGGGCAATCTGTCCCTGTGTGCTCACACCTCCTGGCCTGGGACTCTTCTGGGAGGAATTCACAATTTTTTGGAGCCATGTGACAGGGGTGGATGCTTGTGGCTCCCTGCATTCCATCAGCAGTGCCCAGACTCAGGGGACTGGAGTGGTCCCAGTTCTGCTGGTTATCTGAGCATGCAGCAGCACAACATGAGCACCCCAAGCTCCCCAAAGGAAATTATTCCTGTTTTACGGTGGAGCTGTTAACAAGGGTTATTTCCATGGCAACTGGAGCAGCTCTGCAGGAGCCCAGAGGGCCTTCATCTCTGCCTTTATCTCCCATATTAAATCATAAAAGAAGAATGAGCTGATGGAAAAAAAACCCTTTGGGGAAACTGATCACAGAGCTGATTTCTCACCCCTGGTTAGGTATGGAAGCACCGGCTTCTTGACAGCTTCTTGAGCATCAATTAGCAGCAGTTAATGACTTCTGTCTAACACAAGAAAACTTGCTTCTTTCCCTGTTGCAGCCACTGTGTTTCTGGGGGATATGCACAACATGGTGATTCTCAGCAGATGGTGGTACACAGCGAGGTGATGGTGATGCTGAAGCTGCGAGAGTATGTGTAGTCAAATGCTGGATTTTTATTACCCAATCACAGCCTATAATCTTGGTTCAGCTTTAGGAAAAATCAAACAGGTGATTCCCACATTCATTTAAGTCAGTGTAACTCCCTACATACAGACTCAGTGGATGGATGGATGGATGGATGGATGGATGGATGGATGGATGGATGTTGGGTACAAAGCTATTCAAGCCAGTGCAGACAGAATTGGGGTATTTGTGAAGATCTGATGCTTTTTGACCAGTAAGTCAAATAAATCTGAAACCAAAACAACAGTGATTTTTTTTTCTCCTCCTTAACTAACTGGCCATTTGCTAGACCAGCTGTGGCATTTGCTCTCAGAAGCTGAATCAGAAATGCATGTGCTTAGAGGTTTTTTCAGCAATCCCTCAGGCTCTCCTCTAGCACATGCCTTCTTCAGGGCTGCAAAAACAAACTGTTAAAAAGACCAGCCACAAAGGGATCCTTCCCATTGTCTTATTAAAACATTTGTCAGACTATCCTAGAGAGATTTAATGAGGTTTGCTCTTATTAATTCCGCCCTGAAGAGTTATTTCTTCCTTGCTTAGCTTGAGAAGTTAAAATATTTATGGAGATCATATAATAATTGCTGCTCAATGAAGCTGCTTTGTGCCAGAAACTCTTGCACATCTCCAAACCTGCTCTTTTCCATCCATCATTTCCAGGCAAGCTGTGCTGAACTGCCTGGCCTTGACCTCTGCTGCTGCAAACAAGTAGCTGTGAGCGTTTGCAATGAGCAACAAGTGTAAAAACATCATGGCAAGGATGGCCTTGAGATTTCTGTGTTGATGGCTCTCAGGAGAGCCTCAGAAAGCATCATGATTTGACAAAGTAGGAAATGAAACAGAGACATTCAAAAATGAGAGAAGAGTGGGAAAAGGACAGCTCCCATTATTGGGGAAATATCACCCAGGGCTGGGTCTCTGGTCAGTTGGCTGAGGTCCAAATCCACGCTCCTCCTTCACATCACAGGCTTTTCATGTGTCTGTAAGGCACCTTCCCACATACAGTGGCAGCCAACATAGGGGCAACAGTCTGCTCAAAGCCCCACCACTGCTCTTCCAGCTTTTCATTTCCACATGCACCCACCCAAAATCGCCCAAATTCTGGCACAGATTGATGAAAACATCCCTGGGATGTGTTACTTGTGCAAAGCATGACTGGGATCCTGATGCTGTTGAGTGCTTGGATTTTGCCAATCAGTGCCAATTTTCCCTCTCCAGACACTGCAAATGGACACTTAAATATAGGCCCTCATGGCCATGTCCTTGTGGTATCAAATACCAAAGAATGAGAATTTTAATGGTGTTAAACATCTCAAAGCTTCTTTGCTGGCATTTTTAAAGGTCACCATTCAACTCATTAAGACTACAGGATGTAAAATACAGATTATTTTGCACCACCCATGAGCTCAGAGACCCACTGTGACCTCCCCACATCTTCCCTTTGCCTCACAGGGTTACAGCCTGACCAACAAGGCTTCCCAGTGCTGGCTTTCAGCAAGACTGGCCAAACTGGCTGACAATTACCATGCCTGGGGACACGGATGACTTCTCCAAATGTTAATAACCACAGTCCAAGCACACTCACAGAGTGATGCTGCTGAACTGAGAAGGCTTTTCAGTTCAGAACCAAAGGCAACTCTGTTTCACCCACACTTTTCCTCCAGTAAAAACCACAAAACCCGACAACAAACCTATTGCCTTGCCATAAAACACCCGTCAGGCCTCATCCTAGGATGATGGAGATGTTATCTTCCACCCACCCACCCCTTTAAAAACCAGGCATGTGTTACACTGCAATTTCTGAGTGGCTGATTTAAATTTGTTGCTCATAATTGCCTGTTTGCTTCCAAGAGATATTTTCTTATAATTAAAATAACACTCAGACCTGCCTCTTTCTCCTTTCCCTCCCCCTGACTTTTAAATTCCTTCCAAAGCAGAGACCCAAAACTGATTGCCTGGCACATAATCAGTAGGAGAAACCTGAAGAGAACAGGCATTTAAATAGTTGATAAATGAAAGCATTACCATATGAAAGACCCTCAGCCTTCCTGAAACAGCTTTAAAAAACCAAATGAGACACCTGTTCAGATTAAAAAAATGACAACAGCATCATATGGATTTGGAAAGTTTTTGCTGTAAAGTCCTCCTTTCGCAAATCTCAGTGTTGATCACATGCTTACCTTGTCTGGTCCTGAAGGTCTCCTGCCACGGACCATTCCCAAGCATTTTATCACAGGACTTCTCTATTTTCACTATTAGAGAACCTCCCTGCTGCACTGAAATCCCATCATTTCTTGTGCAGCCACAGGGATGGGAAGGGCAGGTATCTCCTGGCCCACAATGGGCTCTGCTGCACATCCCCAGGGTCACCTGTGGATCCAGAGGCTTCTGGCCCCTTTGCACCCTGTGCACTCACCCAGCAGGCAAAGAACAGGCTTGGAAGTGTGGCCTCCTGCTTCTCAACACCCTGGCTATAATCAGCCTTTTGCTTCACTCATGTTCCTAATTAGCCGTATTTAGTACCCACAAGGCAGCAATTTCATACATATTTTATTTCAGTTTTCCAAGGCAGGTGCAGATTTTGTTTTCCAAACAGGACCTACTCAAAGGACCCTGCAGATGTAGCAGTGTGGGATGGTCAAGCTGCTGAAGGCTCAGCCTGGCTGTGCCACATGCTTATGCTTTGCCTTGCTCCCTGCCTTTCCTTTTGGTGGCCCCTTCAAAGCTGCTCTCAGACTACTTGGCAAGACAACAGCACTGACACCTTCACCATACAATTCATCTAAATCCCAGGAGCAATAGACCTAAAATGGGAGGGAAGAGGAGGAACACCAGGAGGTCCATGAGAGCCGGAGCCAGGACAGCACAAGCAAGACCTCCAGAGAAGATGCTCTTCCTTTTCAGAGAGAATGGAGGGACATGAACTTTGCAGCAACAGACAAGCAGAAGAGCCGTGAATGAGGATCTTAATCTAAAAATAAGTTCCAAGAGACACCTTAAGATTCATCTCCCTGCCAGCCCCTGCTCCCCACAGTCTGGCAGCCCAGCTGGATCTCATGCACAGCCCTGTGCAGCTGGCAAGAAAATCGCTCCGGATGGCATCGCACGGAGAAGCGGCTTTCTGGTCTGGAGTCTGAACAGAGAAGCTGGGGAAAATTCAGTTCTTGCAGAACTCAAGGAGCACATTTTGTTTTAATTTGTAGTGCAATATTTTCTTAAATCAGTTTCAGAGAAGAGTTGCAGAAATACTTTCTGAGAAGTTAAACAAGAGCACCTCCTTTCCTTTTGGATTGTTCTTCAACTGTAAAATTCCATAACTTTCCCAGAGATCAGCATCTGGTTTTTTGCTATAGAAGTTGATACAGAATTTGTTCAGAAATGTGTAATTCAAAACACAGGGAGAGTTGACTCATCCTTTACCAATTCGCTGACCCATCACCATGCTTTTCTTTTTTCAGCCACAGCCATTAACCGTGATTACATCTTTAAGTGCATTGTAGGAGTGTTTCAGACCCGGCTGTGCTGCTCTGCAGTGGCACCTCACGGACTTCACAGACCAGAAGCCTTCAGCTGTTGCTCATTTAACCACCATGAGGCAAGGCCAGAACAAGAGGTCTGTGAGAAGCCTTGAGCAGCTCACATTTTCTGGGCTGGGCTGGGCCCAGGAGTGCCACCACTGTGCCACGGGTCCATCACCTGACGTGGCACAGCCCTGCCCCAGGAGCCTGGCACCCACAGTGTGAGCACCAAGTCCATTCAGCAGGGCAGGAGAAAACCTACTCAAGTTAAATGAAAGGCTGAGATAAAGGATTAGCTGGAGGATGGGAGGGAAAGGTTCTTTTAGAGGATTATTTCTAGCAACTATTTTATCTCGAGGTGCCATCATTCAAAAAAGAGCAATATCACTTTTGGCAAGCTTAAGTTTGGCAGGTAAGAATGCAAATAAGAGCACTCTGTACTGCTGATCTGGGCTGTGCTGTAAAACAAAAAATACCATCCACCATTTTTAGCATCCAAGACTGCTGGCAGATGGTTCTTGCTCTGGGGCTGTAACTGAGCTGCTCAAAAAAGTGCTGTTTGCAGTTTGCTGCTGGGGGCTGAAACTGGGGGAGACCCATGGTCAGCCTGGCACCAGCAGCAGGGAGAGGACATTTGCTGCAGCACCTCCACCCAGCCCCAGGAGCCCAGCATCTCCTGTTCACTGCAATTACATCTCATAAGGCAGAGACAAGAAGGGGGGATTTCTAAAGGAACAATTTAACTCACAAATAACATGCAAACCTGTTCACCTGTGTCTGGGCTCCCTACTGCTGCTGGAGCAGGGGCAGCTGCTATTGAAGGTCTGTGCACTCCTTTTCCCTTTATGATTTACATATTCTCACATCTAAATAATGAATTTTAAGGGAAAAATGCATTTGCAGCTGCTTTGAGTACAGTGCAGTCCATGAAACACATGTGGTGTTTGGCACTCTGACAGGAGAAGGTTCTCAAGGGGTGTGTGTTGTGTCACCACTTGGTCATATTTCCTCTCCAGGTCCATTAAATGAGGTAACTGAGACACTGGCAGTGGAGCTGTCAGTGAGCAAGCAAGGAATAAAACACTGTCTTTCACATCTCTTTGCTCTCTCTCCAGGACCAAAGGTGATACTGAACACCAAGCAGCAGCTGGTCCAGGGCCAACCTCAAATCCTCAGGGCTGCTCCATAAATACTTCCTGCTGTACCCTACTCTTCCCTGAAGCCAGTCTCATTCTGGCATGTGCATGGGCAGTTGCAATTTCAGCTCCAATTTTGGGTAATTTTGCTTTCTGAGCACTCTGCTTCCATCTGGGACGGGACATGCACCAAGGTCAGTTACCAGTGCTTCTTGGAACAGGAGCATCCTCAGGAAGGGATGATTTGACTTTAAATCTGAGCTGCTTCATCCTGGAAAATGTTCATCATTCAGCATTTTTTTTATTTCTTTACAGCTTGCTTTTAAAGTTTGCCTCGCCACTTAAGGTCAGCCTTGCTGATGCTTCCATGGTCAGTCCTGCAAAGTGCTTAATTGGCAGAAGTTGGAAGCAGGAGCAACCCCAGTGCAGCTGGCAGTGGAACCTGGACCTGACAGGAGCAAGGCTAATTCAGCCTCTCAGGCTCAAAAACCCACACTGTTTTTTCACCAAGCTAGGTCACATTTCCCAGGGTGTCTGGGTGAGGGTGTGCAGGGGTAGCCACCACCTCTCCATCGCTGGGCACTTCCCCTGTCACCCCCAAAGCTGACAGGGATGGTGGAAGCACCAGGTGGGCACTGTCCCCTGAGGCAGGGGACTCAGCGACCGAGGGAGAGGGACAGCACCAACCTGCCTCTGCTCTCCCACCATACCCCACACACCCTCTGACCCTGGGCACAAACCACATCCTTCCCGGCCAATTTGGCTTTGGTATTTACTGACTGCACTACCCAAGAGTAAAAGAGAATTATATAGGAACATCTCCTGCTGTCAGCTTTATTTAGAACACAAAAGTTCATTTCTTTTCTCTCCAATTTAACTTTGCATTTCCAGTTTTCACCGGCAGTCATTTCAATGAGGCACGGACACCACTGTATTGGAAAATAATTACAATGACAGATTTTGTTTTGCTGTGTGAGACCTTCCACTGCTGAATCTAATTACTGCTGATACTTTATCTCCTACAGCATGAGATAATTGCTGCTTTCTCGTTTTATGAGCAAGAAATCATCAGTTGTCTTTTAAGGTGAGAAATATAAACAGCAATTAAGTGCCATGGTTCTCCATGCCCTCTTGTCAGCTGGCACCTCTCAGAAAGACAACACAGAAAAAGGTTAGGCTTCATTTGTTGTTTGCCCCAAATACATTGTTTGAAAAGGAAGGAATAGGAATGCTCCTAAATGATTGATAGTTTTCTCCAGCTTAGGAAATATGTGTTTCATTATGGAGAAGCAGGAGCAGCTCACAAGCAAAGCAGTTTGCTCACAGCTCCCAATACTCAGCATCATCACCCAGCCCTTTGCAGGATCTGGCCACAAGAAAAGGTGTAGGGACAGCAACAGGCTCGAGCATCAGGGGTCACGAAACTACACTTAACTCTACCAAAACCTGCTGCTTTGGCCACTTTTCACCTCTTCCAGTGACTCTAAAAATATATATTAAATGTATGAATCTTTTAAACATCCTGTTACCCATCTGCATGGGACCATTGGTTACAGCATCACATGGGTAGAAGATGGAGCAGAAGGAAATTACCCCATCCCTGAAAATGCCCAGGCCCAGGCTGGATGGGGCTTTGTGCTCCACTGGTCTAGTGAAAGGTGTCCCTGCCCATGGCAAAGTGGTGGAACCTGACGAGGTTTAAATTCCTTCCAAACCAATTGTATCCTGTTTGAACACTGGAGACAGGTTTCTCTACAACCCACAACAGCTTCTTCCCTGTTGGGTTTTCTTTTTCCCTGTTCCTTTACCTGAACAAAGCGCCTGCCTTTGAATAATTCATTGATAAGGTTTGTACCACTTTGTTCACAAAATCACAGTGGGGAACAGTGTTTTTCATTAAATACTTCTTTGCCAGCTCCTCTCTGTGATGGAGTCTTGCTCTGCTTGCTCCCTTGCCAAAAATCTGCCAGGCAGTGAAGAGCAGCACACCCACGGGCTGATAAAAGGAGGGGATGGGAGGATGGTGGGGCAGCACTCCCTGACCTGGCTTGGGAAGTGTCTGCATTTGAGATGAAGAGTTGTGATCCTTCAGTGTCACAGGAGGAAGGTGCTCCAGATCTCCCTCTTTGTCTCCACAAAATCTTGATGGAGGTGGCCAGCTCAGGTTTAGGTAAATAAACCTGACCTGTTGCAATCAAGGCAGGTGAATCCTGCCACAATTTGCTGAATCAAGGAGGGAGAAAGGTGTTCTTCTTATGAGGGGATTTGTATTGTGAATATCCAACCTGCTTCTGCTGCAGATGTCTCATGCAAAGTAATATCCAAATGCTTAGATGCCTAATATATAAGCAGGGAATTGACCATCTTCCTCTTGCAAAATATTAGGAAGAATTAGTCATATAGATTCACATCACATTGAAAAAGCAGTGGTGGAAGGCATCACGAACAGCAAGCTGAAGTGAATTACTAAGATCTCTATTAGCATGTTAACATTTATTTAAAATACATAGTTGGCAAACCTGATGGTCATGAAAACTGCTAATAATGAATATAAATGAGACATGAACAGACACAGAAACTTAATCATAAAAAATGAACCATTAGTGTTATCCTGATTTTTTTTAACCCTTTCATGATGTTGATAAAAAAATCACTAACACTTCAGACAGATCCGTGCTTGGCCAAAAAGTTTTGCCTTTAATTTATTATGGCGAGACATCAACATGCTAAATATGAGCCTTCACTTCTCATGCTGCCTTCCTCATAAACATGAAAATGGATGGATTTTGATCAAGCAAGGAAATCAATTCTTTATTCAGCAGCAAGAGGGGAGAGAAATTTGCCATTTCCCATTTGAACTCCTGAAACTTCTTATCATTGTCACTTCTTTAATGTGGAGTAATTTGAGTCTCTCTTTTAGCTTCAAAAATAGATGGAAGGGAGATTTCAATTTGGATTGCTTGCAGGAGGGCTGTAGCTGGATTGGGATGTACTTACAACTGCTTGGAAAAAGCAAAACCTTTCTCTCTGGCTTGGCCCACAGTGTACTACCTTACCGCTCACCAGTGAAGAGGAAAATGACTTTTTATTCATTGTGGCACAAAAGAACAATGCAAATGTGGTTGAAGGTGGAAGTGGGAGAAGGTATTGATTGTCCTGAGGAAATAAATATCACTGATACAACCCAGTAGCACTATTAAGTGGTGTGGAAGGACAGGAAAACAATTTCAAAGGAACTAAAGCTCTATAAACACTTCTCTCAGCCTGGTGAGACAACAAATGAGTGGTGCACCACTCAGCAGGGATGTTTATATGGTACATCAGCTCAGATTTTATAGATATTTGTAAACAAACTCCAATTATGCTTCTTGATCAGTGTCACTGTCTGTAACAGTGACATTAACACACGTGTTGGATTTTTAAGGACTTAGGGCGGCTTTGCACATATAAACCAGGTCATTATGTCCTGGTTTTGGTGCTTACATGATTCCTCTGCAGTCCTTCAAACACGCAGCCCTCTGGTTTCTAATATAGCAGCTTCATACATGAGCAACTGTATTTGGACAGCAGGATGCCTTCCAAGGTGGAAGCTGGATTCAAAGGCAGCTCTATAATATGAAGTTTCCAAAAGCCCTCTCGGTGCTGCTAACAACAACTCATGCATTCAAAATCCCACCTGAGAGATCCAGAGGCCGTGTTGTCTGCAGAGCAGGAGGACACAGCACTGCTGAAGAGGATGAGGACCTTTCAGATTTATGAGACGTGAGGTGCAGGAAGGAGCACTCACCCGTTTGGTGTAGTCCATGGCCTTCAGGATGGAGAGGTTCAGCATCTCCAGGGAGGCCAAAACATCTTCATAGTCTCCCATGTGGTCAACAAAATAGTCTGGGAAAACCAAGAAAGACATGATGGGAACATGTCAGTGTGATCTGAGGCTACTTGGCACAGCAAGATCTATTATTGGTGGTTCCAGGCGTATAAACCTGAGAGGATGGTTCAACGGGTATCTTTATACCCTGTATCCTCAGCCAAATTTTTCCTGCAGGGAAGGAAGTGGTGTGATTCCCATGAAGTTTGGGAAAATTGCAAAAAGGAGATGTAAGACTCAGTATCTCCCATTGAAAATAACTCGTCAGGTTCTTTGTTTCTATGACTTCTTCTGCATTTGACTGTATATGGTGTCTCCCTCCTACTGCTGGCATGGAGGAAAAGGTCTCAAAAGAAATCCTCTTTCCATTCCCTTGACATTCTTTGCCACTAAAAACATCCAAATATCTTCCAGTTCACCCCAATTTATATGAGCTAGACTGGCCTCACATCTTTCCCTACATTCCTATCACATTTACACCTCAGCCCACAATCACAGGTTGAACAAGCTTTTGAGAGTAAAATAGGCCTCGAAAGGAAGAGAACAGAGCTGCAAGTTGGGCCCAAAATCGTGTGTTCTCTGCAGAGAGGGAGCCACACTTTCCCTGTGCCATCCTTGTCCTTCCCCTGTTTCTGGTGACTGACACAGAGTACAGCAAAAACCTGTTCCTTAAAAGTCACCGGTGCTGTTCCTCAGCGCTAGGACAGGCAGTTTCACACTGAGGTGACATCTCTGTGGAGTGCAGCAAGACATTAAACTTCAGGAAACAATCCCACTAATGAGGTTTTCTTGGCTTAATTAGAAGTGCCTGTAGCTATTTACAGTCTGAGAACATATCCAAAGGGAAGAAGATTTTGGCAGGAACCGGAATGTCACAGCATGACTGACAGCAGCTGTTCCACGATAAGTGAACAGCTTACTCTCATTGCAGTGTGTTTGTTTGTTTTTCCCCTTCCTACTCAGGAAAGAAAAATTGAGCAGATCTGATAGGTAAAGACATTTTCTAAGTCCTGAAATAAAAAGCTGGACCCATCCATTTCAGGAGAAATGAGCTGCTGTGGGCACAGCACAGCCCTTGAGACTGACCCAGGAGCACATGGGAGAACAGAGTTGACTTTAACAAAGTATTCGGCTCTGCTGGTTTATTGTTATTTATTCATGTGAAGCTGCAGGGCTCAAGAAATAACTTTTAAGATGCTCTCAACATTTTATAACACACAACCCATTTCAAGAGAGACACCACAGCTCGCATTTAGACAAACTGAGGGTTTATGTTTAATACTTAGAAGAGAAGCTAGCAAATAAATCACAGGCAAGGGCAGGTGTTCAGCAGATAACAGATCTAGGCAGGAACTTGTGCTGATCGATCCTTTCTCTGGCTTCCCCAGGAGGTGATGGGTTTATCTCCCTTCTCTCCTGGCAGCTGCACCCCAGGAGAGGCAGTGAGATGGGATCACACTGGGTGACAGCCATGTAATTTCCTGATTTTATCGGAGTGATGGAGAAAGCCCTGTGGGGTCAAACAACGCCATTGTTACCCCTGGGATTCCTGCAAAGTTGATGGTACAAGCTGTGGGGGTTTGATTTCTTGGGTCAGCTGGCAAGGAGACCTAATGCAGTAAGAATGGAGGGATGGGAACATGCCCACCACATCCTCAGCAAACCAAAAGGATTTTATGGAAGTCTTTGTTTCTTGCACACCAAAGCAAGGACGGGCAGGAATAATCAGTGGAAAAGGGAAATGTTGCTGCTTTTGCTGTCAGCTTGGATGCTCAAAATGGTGTGGGCTGGGGTTGAGTACACCAGGAGGAAATGAACCCTGGACAATGTCCTGGTGCAGGCACACCCATGGACATAGAAGTCTTTAAGATATCAGGAATAAGGAGCAACTGCCTGGTGCTGGCACAGGCACCCAGTAACCCCATCTCTGTCTGCACACCCCACTCCCAGACAGGCTTCCAAAGGCTGTAATTAGTGGCAAAGTGATGAAGGTAAATGGTGAAGACCTGCTGAGGTGGCTTCATATACTCTTCTGCATCCTGGCACTGGAGGGGAGGAGAAGAGATGGATGAGCTCTCTGCAAGGCCATACAATCTCTCTTTCCATCTCTCCCAAAAAGCTGGGGTGCAGGAAACATTTCCCAATATCAAGCATCCACAGAAAAATACACATCAGTGAGCACTTTGAGTCACCTCCTATTGAAGCAAAGCCCTTCAGAAATCCCAGCAGGAAACATTCCCTTTCTGGTCAAGGTGTGGAACAAAATATTATCACAGATTTTCTGTTCAGCCTTTAATTTTGGCAAGCTGTGGGAGGTACAGCAGAGGTAGTGCACCCCTCAGGCAGCCTGCTGGGAAACACGAAGGCAGGCCTGAGGAGAAACATGTCACAGGTATTGCAGAGGGATCCGGGTTTATTGAACTTCAGAGCGAAGCTGGAAGCCACAACATCTCCAGAAATTAAACTCCAGCTTGTTATTGAACGGGGCCCATGTGCTTTGCTTAGCTCTGACCCCATTTGTGTTGCAAGGAAATGAAAAAAGTCCTGCCAATTTTCCTGTGGAATAAGGAGCAGAGCAGCAGCAGGGCTGAGATCCCCCAGCTCTGCAATCTGTGCTGGCTTTCCTGCAACCTTCGAAGGCCCTCGTGCACACAACGATTGCTTTTGCCCAAAAAGGAGGGATTGCACTCACCACACAGCTCCTTGGTGTCCACATTGCTGGAAGAGGGGGAGAACGAGGCAGGGGAGGAAGCAGGAAAAAAGAAAGAGAAAGAAAGACAAGTTTAATGTAAAGGACAAATGAAGGCTACAGCTAGAATTTCAGCAGGCTTAACTCCAGATGCCCTCCTGCAATATCACCCCCACCTCAGCATCCCCCAGCCACCAGTGGGGACAGCCTGTGGAGGAGAAGGGTTGGTGTCACCCAGGGCATCTTCAGTCTCTGTGCAGCTGGAACAAGTTCACAAGTTATTTTGGATATTCCCTGAGAGGGAAATGGGTACTTGCACATCCCCCCTGAGGGGAGACGTTTTACCAAATGGGACCTGGCACACCAACCCCTCTGATGTCCTTACAGACATCCAGCCTGGCAGCACCCTGGTGGGACACTCAATATGGCACAGCAATGTGTTAGTTCCCATTTACTCAGAATAAAAATTTGCAAAATATACTTTTCTCCATGGACCAATTCTCCTAATTCTGCCCTTATGAAGCAGCTCTTGCCCAGGACTCCCTCCAGACAAAATTGCACAATTACTTCTTACCACATGAACATTTAGTTTATGTAACAACATCTCAACAGACAACCTGCTCGGGAAATAAAGATTGCTGCTAATCTCTTTGTGCCTCCTATTCCCACACAATCATTAGTGCCATTCAAGGACTGGAACCATCCCTTAATAGAATTATATTTTATCCATCCATTTATATCCTGGAAAGTTATTTCTTTAACTGAACTCATCCCTGCTCCGTCTAACCTGCCAGCATAGGTGGATTAGAGCTTTCACTGCCAGCATCCTCCTGCAGCCCTGCCTTGATGCCCAGACCAAGGCAAACACAAATGTCTCGAGCTGACAGAAGTGAGCCACCCACCCTGTCTCCTGCTGAAGAAGCAGGTGGTGCTGAATCACAGCCCCTTTGGGCAAGTGGTGCCTGCCGTGGTGTAAAGAAGTCACCTCTTGTCTCTCAGCTCCTGTGCAGGACACACCTGCAGGAGCCTGGCACAAGCTGCAGCCAGCAGGGCGGGCAGCACCTGCCTCTCTCTGCAAGGTGAGCTTTTGCACTGCTTTATCTTCATTCTCTCGGAGGCTTATCTTCCTCAAACCCTGGAATTACTTCTCTGAATCCTACAAAACCCCCAGGGGATGCTGTGGGCTCAGCTTTTCTCACTAGATGTTCTTGTGGCCATATCCACTGACTACACAGGTACAAAGCACTGTGCAACAGAGGCACTCCTGGTCCCAGGCACTCCTGCAGCACTTTGGCACAGGGTGGTTACCAACACGGAGCTTCAGCAATGCAGCAGCAGAGGAATTCAGGTGAGACCCCAGCAGATGCATTTCCAGCACTGGCACAGCCCGTGCCAGCCCCAGGGCTAAAGCTCCCTCCTGCACACAGCCTGGGAAGTCAAATGCTGCTTTCAGGCACATGCATAAGGGTAGTTTTGACATCAGCATCACCCACAAGGTGTTTCAATAATATTTTTCAGAAGACAGTTATTGTTTATAAACATCTACTGACGTGGTTATGGGTTTACAGCTCGGGCATGCTGCTGAGAAAAAAAATCTATTATTGTATTCCATGTGATTCTGCATTGTAATAATTGATCTGCTGCTGCCAAAATTGGTCTTTTATTCCCTCACATCTTGCCATTGCATGATTTAACTTAATTGTGCTTGAATGTTAACTTGACTCAGAAGTTGCTTTTAATTTTAAGCCATCTTGCCTTCAGAATAAGCCTAATGAAAGAAATTACTGAAGTCACAAGCTGACTTATTAAAAAAATATGATAATGTTCAGATGAAAAACTGTAAGGAGAAGTCAATGGGTACTTGAGCAGGCTGTTTCCATCCCTCAGGAGTTTGCCTGCTGGGAACATTGCTGACACA
Organism: Cyanoderma ruficeps; assembly: GCA_008694505.1. Classification (NCBI taxonomy): domain Eukaryota; kingdom Metazoa; phylum Chordata; class Aves; order Passeriformes; family Timaliidae; genus Cyanoderma; species Cyanoderma ruficeps. Next base: position 11,650,571 of record VZDJ01000049.1, on the reverse strand, counting down.
GAGCCTCGTCCCCACCACTCTTACAGGGGGGTTCTGGCCCAGCCTGGGAGCTGCACAGCAACAGCCTTGTGCAATACCCAGCCACAAAACAATCTACAAGCTGATCTGGTGGTTTGATACCTTAGTAACTAAGCCCCACCATGGGTTATTGTCTCAGTTTCCGACACATAAAGGATGAAGCAGGCACAGCAGAGGTCCAGGGAAACCTTTTCTTTTATTCAAAATCTGACTCTATCTATATACATTTGTAAAAAGGTCAAGAGATTGGCTGCACAGGTCGCCACTTCTTTAACCTGGACGGTGAACATCACCATCAATCACATTTCTCCTCCCAGAGGAAAAATATGTAAACCTTCTAAAAATATACATTGTTTACATGAAGCTGCGTGGGAATCTGCAGTACAAAGTTACAAGCACTCAAAAGCAAGAAAACCTAGGGCAACAGGTTATGGCATGGCATTTCTATCATGTAAATATTCAAGATCTGGGGTTCAGGCCTTGTGAAATGGAAGGTGGCAGCTCCTGCCTGGCTCCCTCGTCACCCCTGACCCTTCACCCCAGAGCTTCCCTTCAGAGGATATTTTTGGAGCAATCACGTATCACAGATCCCTTCAACAGAAAAACATTTAGGTGAGAATTAGTAATCAATTTTTTTTTCAGATGCCAAACATTTAGCAGTCCTGTACACAACAGTAAGCTAAAAAGAAAAATCGTGACTAGTTGTTCTCATGTTTTCAGAAAAAATTTTAAAAAGTCTTTCAAGTACGAGAACACTTGGCTGTGAATTAGCTTTCAATTTTTATTACATTAATAATGTGACTAATTCAAGAGCTTATTGAAGCCATAACCCAACTAACTAAGCAGAATATAATGAATTTTAAGTAGAAATGAAGGAATAATTAAAGATTTCTGTATCATACAATTTTTTCTGCCTAGTAGAGACCACATATGTCTGATCTTATTCCAAACCAAAAGTCTTTCTTTCAAAGGAGAAAAAAATCAAAAAAATTCTGGTATTTTTGAGAATCCAGGCCTTTTCTCTGTTTTCCAACCAATACTGCTGTAGCATGGAGCAGCACAACCCTACATCCCCAGCCTTGCTGGGACTGTGCACCTCTCGAGGTTACTCTCCAAGGCAAAGATACACTTTGGAGATCCTCCATTTGCCATTTGGGACCCAGCTGGTCCAACAGAAGTAGGAGGCAAACACAAGAGCTCAGATTTCAGCCCAGATCACCTTCTGGAAAGGCAGAGCCCAGGCAATGAACTACTTTGGCCACAAAAAAAGGGCTGTTTACTGCTCACCACTTCCCCCCATTCAAAGACACCGGGGTCATTTGACCAGATAAATGTATTGGCAACAGGGAAATTGTTTTCTCTCCTGGTTCACATCCAACCAATTCAAAGAAAAAGAAAAGATCTCTAAGCGTGACAGTCCTGCATATGTGGGAGTTTAAAGAGCAATGACCATGCTGTGAGAGCATCCTCTCAGTGGGTTTAATTAAGTGAACTTGCCCAGAGAGCAATTACTGATGCATGACTTGTATGGGCAAGAGGCTGCCCAGAGTAATGGCTGTGCCTCCTGCACTCTCCAGAAAAAATTACATTTCTCCCCACAAAGCCCCACCCAGCATTAAATTGTGGTTTGATGAGCACCTGAGCTAATGAGGATCCCTGGGAAGTCACATCTCCCTCTTGGCCTGATTACAGATTGGCCGTGGCTTTTATCAGAGCTGTGCTGCACTGGCTCTGCTGCTTTTCCATCGGTTTATAAGCTTTTTTTGTTTCTGTAAATGCCTTTCTTGAACATGCTGCCATCTTTGAGACTTTATCCCAGGAAAAAGGCACCCTCAGACAGAAGACCTGTTGCATCAGGGTGTCCAACAGCCCAGAGATTACAGCCTCAAACCCTAATCCCAGCAGCCGCACCTCTGCGGGGGTGATGACACCATGCAACCTCCAGGTCTTGGGTCAGAACCTCCAGCTCACTGGTCCAGGTCAGTCTAACACTTTGTTAAAGCAAATCAATGTTTTCCACCAGGAAAAAAAAATATTTCCGGAAATTCCCCACAATGATTATTTGCATTAGCTCTTAATAAGCAAGGCCAGTGCCCAGTGGAGCACAGCACAGGAGGGGTTACCCTGAGAACATCCCAGGAGGTTTCAGCATGGCAGAGTCAGGGATGCCCAGTGCTGCTGCTGACCTGCAGAGGTTCCTTCCAACAGCCAGGAGTCTGCAATCCAGCCTGTCTGCCTCTCTTCCCCAGCATCTCCCTGCCTCCCTAAGGCAAGGCTGACAGCCTCTGTCTCGCTGTCATTAACATATTTTTCCAGACTTCAGCTAAAGACAGGAGAGGAAAAGTTATCTCCGAATGAAAAAGATAATGTGGAGGAGCAGAGCATGAAATCCCCTTCCTGGGTTTCAGCTTAGCCAAAGGAAAGGTGTCCCAGGCACTCCCAAGGGGCAGTACAATCAAAAACATAATGGGAATTCAGGAGTTGCAAATACATCAAAGTCTCATCTTCACGTTTCTCATGCAAATATCTGCCTGGGTGTGCTGCTCAAATGCTGCTCAGTGCCCTATCAGCTTCAGCTGAAGATAATCACCCTTTTCCTTGGGCAGATGAAAGGTTTGCATCAGCAGCCACACGGCTTAGTCACTTCACCAGCACAGAAAATGGAGGGGTTTTTTTTTCCTGAAATCACGTTCTACTTTTATTTCCATCTTTTATTCACAGCTTTGGGTTTGCTACAAGGCTTCAAACAAGCACGGAAACAAATTATCCTCTAGCATTAGCCACCTGCAGAACTCATTTTCATTTAGGAAAGACTAAAAAACAACAAGTGCAGCTGGAAAGTATTATTATATCTGATGATAAGGCTTCTAGTCCCATCAGCAACAGCGCTGAGTTATCTCAACACCTCAGAAGTGGCAAATATGCATCCAGATGCCTACTAAGGGGTCACAGATGGTCACTTCTCATCATTAGTTGCTGAACTCAATGAAACATTTTTTACTCAAATCCCAGAGTGAGAGAAATTATTCCAGGCAGAGCAAGTGAAATACCAAATACTGGATGCCAGTCAGGAGCTGAATAATTCTAAAGAATTAAACAACTTTCCAAGCCCATCATTGTATCTTCTGGCGAATTCTGGTAAATCCTTCCCAAGACCTATCCAAGTACCTCCCCTTTGCCTATCTGCTTGTTTAACAAAGAAATCCCAAACCACTTTTATGGTGTTACTTAAAAAAAGGACTTCCAAAATCTGGTGTTTCACGTGCAAAGAAACAGCAGAAACCATATGCCAAGGCTGTCCACAACCAGAAGGGCATCCAGCCACCTGCAGCTTCAAATGCCACAGGCAGAGAAGGATTCAGAACATAAATCAGTTTGGGGTTTAATTTCTTTAGCTGTGGCAAGCTGGCAATTAGGGCTCTGGTGCCCACCTGGCCTTACTTTAGGGATGGTCTTTACCTGCTGCCAAATGTCCCTGTTTTTTGATGACATAAATTTGTGGTGTGCTTCACAGGAATAATTCCAAGGTGCACAGACTGGTGCAGGCACAATTGCCCTGCTCCCTGTTCAGTACAACAATAAAGAGAGTGAGCAGTGAGCCTGAAATAACCCAGCAGGTATTTGCTTTTTCCAGTGGGGCAGAAAATACCACATATGATGAGGCATGAGCTGACACAGGATTCCTCATTCCCCCCAGACAGAGGTTTCTCCCAAAATTCCTGTTCTATGAAAGAGGAGAAGTTTTGCAGAGTGCATATGGATCACCACCCAACTGGGCCACATCCAGCACTGGAGCACAATGATTTAGGTTAAAACCCCTGTGGAGAAGAGCTCCCATGGGGGCTCCTGAAGGGGAGGAAAACGCTGCCTTCTCCAAAGCAAAACTAATAACTTCATCCTTCCCTTGGCATGTGCTCCCTCACTGAGCACCTGGTGAGCACAGTGAGGGCCTCTGAAAGCCCAGCAACAAAACAAGTTTTTCTCCAAAGCCCTGGTAACGTAAAAAAGTAGGGACAAAGGATTGCCCAGAAATAGAGAGAAGCAAAAGGAGGATTTTGTATGAAGTTTCCACATATTAATTTTGCACTCCAATCTCATCACCTGTGGTGCAGGATTGGGGTCTATAACACATTCTATGTACTTTGAGAGATATTCTCTTTCCTCCTACTTGTCCCTGCTATCAACAGGATTTTCACTCACCAGTTGGAAGGCTGAAGTCTATTCCCTCCAAGGTTGTTCTGCTCACCTAAACCTGGTGTTTGGTCTCTTCCTGCTCCTTGCACCTCTTTCCTTGGGATTTAGGCAGATGATGACCAAGACAGGGGCAGTTTTGCTTCTTTCCATACCCTGTGACAGGGGTGTCTCTCTGCTCAGCAAGATGGAAGGTGAGCAGCACTGAGGCTGCACAGCACACCTGCATTCAGGCCCACGGGATAGCCGTGTTTCAGTATTTAATATACTTTAATGGTAATATTTTCACATGGTTTTCTCTGCAGCTCCTTGCCTTTTTAAGCCATCTGAGTTCTCATTAGCTCAGATGTTGCCCAGATCCAGTTTCCAAACCACACGCCCACGTTCACTGGAAATGCTGGTGCCCAAAGCTGTGAGCTCTGCACCTTGTGCTTTCCTCTGGAGCACCAGGGCAGCAGAGTCCTCATTAAAAACCAGTAATCTGGAAAACACTGATTTTTCAAGGTAAACTGAACTGACCTTCTGTACAAACAAGCACAGTAAATCTGGTAGGCTCAGGATAAAACACACTCCTTTATTCATCCTGCTTCAAGGCTGTTCCCTCCCTGCACAACCAGGCCCCGTGAGGCTGCTGCAGAGTCACACAGGGAGTCCGTGGTGGAGAGAGAAGGCAGAAGGCCTCAGTTCCCTGCAGGCTGGGCTCCCCCTGCCCAAGGCAGACCAAAAGCATCCCAGACAGCCACCTCTGTGGTTTCAGCATCACCAAAGATGCTCTTTTAGGTGACCTTCTGTTATGATGGGGAAGACCAGCAGAAGACCTTTACTGCCTTCTCCTCCCCCTTGATGTGGAAGCCCCACAGCAGATCCCTGAGTGTGTCTGGTGGCTCTCCCAGGGACAGTCACAGCCTCAGCAAAGTGCCTACAGCCACTGCCCAGCCCAGCCTGCAGGGTTCACAGGCAGAGCTGCCCACTGGCCTCCTCCCCACCATGCCAGAGCCCGAGAACAGCTCTCATACACCCACAGTAAGATGCCTGTGTTACAAATCCTATTTCAGATCTGACTGCAAAAGAAAAGGAGAGAGGGGAAAAAACAGGGTGGTTACCGCTGAACACTCACCCCTAATTGATACATCAGAGGCTGAACACCCCCAGATGGGTGGCACACATCCAAAAATGCCTGGACTTGCTCCAGAAAGCCTGTGATACTGGAGTGCAGATGCCCTGTGAAAAGGCAGTTGCCATAGCACTCCACAGGAGCAGTAATTAGGGATGTGATGGGAAGATGACTCTTCTCCAGCCACTGACCTGCAATATGGTTGTATTCATCTTGTAGCAGTAATAAACATTATTAAAATGACATGAGGAGGCTATTTTACTTGCTAAATACAATCCCTAGTGTCCCAAACCATCCGAGTGCAGACATGGATGCAGCAGCTGAAGGGCCCTCTGCCCACTGTGACCTCATTAGCTCAGCTGGTCTGAGCATGGTGCTGATAACACCAAGCTTGAGTTTGATCCCCACAGGGACCATTCACTCAGGGGCTGGGCTCAGTAATCCTTGTGGATCCCTTCCAGTGCAGAATACCTTGTGAAATGTCAGGTGCTGGTCTTCTTTTGGATTCATCCCCACCTCTCCTGGGAGAGGCCCTTACCCCTACCGTAGTTTTACACTCATCACAGTCTTCAAGGAAAGGGTTTCGGTGTGGGTTTTCCTGGCTTTGGAAAATGGGAAACCTCCTGCAATGGCAGCTCATGCTCCCTCAGAGGCTCCCAGGGGTGACCCTGCTGGCCCCCACGGAACATGGACTATGTCCCTGCTCCCCTCCCCATGGGGAGGGCACGGGGTGTGAGGAGCAGTGAGCAGCGTGTCCCTGCACACACTGGGCTGGGCTTGCCCGTGGTGTGCTAACAGGAACACTCCTGCTTCTGCTTGTGCAGCTGATACAACCAGCACGGGCACTTTGTCAGGGGGAGAGGGGAGGGTTAAACCCTGCTTTTTGCAGTGCAACTCAGTTCATTTCCTTCCAGGGACTCAGTATTTACACAAAGATGAAGACCATCACAACATCATTTGCTAGTTTCTCATTTTCAGAGGCTGCTGCTGTATTTCAAGGCTGGTTCAGCTCCTCACTCCCTTGGCATACCGATGCATTCTGCAGCCACAGACACTTGTGAAACGCTGGTCATAGCTAAGCCAAGCCCCCATGAAACCCAATTCCCTCTATACAGCCACAGGCAGGTGTCAGAAACAGCACAGTGAAGACCCCAGCTGCTTCTAGACCATCCTCAGAAAGTCCCGAGCTTCAAACCGTCCCTGACACCGACCAGATGCTTTCTTTCATCAGTAGTTTCAAGACAACCAAAACAACATTTTCTCTGTGGTGAAGTGTTTGACAGAACAAAACACCCAGCTCTAATTATCAAGGGCAGCAGGAAAAGTGACTGAATATGGATAAAAATGAAACAATGGTCTGGATGCTGTTGGAAAACATGCTCAAAGCTCTCAGTAGTTAAAAGAGAAATAAATGTCACTTTAAAAAAAGGCAGGAGCAATAAACTGGCACCTGTGAAGTACCAGGCATTTGTTAGTTCACTCAGCAGCAGCTGCAATATGGCACTGCAGGCTCCTGCTTTGCCACACAGCTCCAGAGCTGGAGTTTGGGTACTGCAATGAACCAGGCTCAGCATCCCTGAGGCTCTGCCCTTCCTGCCCTATGGCTTCCAGAAAACAGCATCCAAAATGCAGCACAAAGGAGCAATTTCCACAAAGGGCTGATCATGAACCCAAATCCCAGAACTCTGTGGAGTGCAGGAGAAGCCCCAGAGAGAGCAGCCCCACTGCTGCCCTGCACAAAGCCCTGCATCTCTCTGCCTTCTGCAACCCCACTGTGGGCAAGGGGAGAGGTTTTCCCCTGTCCATGTCCAGTCGGGGCCACCCAGGATCTGAATGTTAAGAGCAAAGATGGTGGAACCCTTCCTGCCCAACGAAGAAAGTTTTGGGTGATTAAGGTAATGTCCTCTTGGATCATTCCTTGTACCTTATAAAACCATTTCATGGTTTATTGTCACAGTTGGCCAGAACCTCTAACCACTCACTCACAAAAGAAGAATCTCTTGTAAAGCTCTCAAAAACTCTAAACCAGATGATAACACAAAAAGCCTCCTGCTAACAGCACAGTTTAATATCCTGAAAAATATATCAATGTAGAACACTAGTTTACTAAGTTTAATCCAACAGTTTCTAAGCATAGTCACCACCCTAAGTAAAACAGACAGTGCCAGGCAAAACTGGGACCTTGGTCCTTGGAAGGATGGGCTGGACATGCCATGGTCAGCACAGAGGCAGCACAAACAAATTCTTTGCTCTCAGGATCCCCACCAGCTCCACTTTGAAAACACACGGTAATTTTCTGTGATATTATCATCACGTTGCATTGAGACAGCTGATTATTTAATTTTGACATCCTGGTCCCATGCAGTGTCCTCAGCCCGGATCCTGCAGCACACCCTGCTCGCAAACCCGGCTCTTCATCTCCCGTAGCATCCCAGGAGCAGTAAATACAGCACTTAACGGCACATCAATTTTGCTGTCGGGCTCGTTCAAAGCGATCAGCCCGGAGACAGACTTTTAAATGCCAGCTGTTTCTTGGACTGCTGCGAATGTAAACTCTTTCACAGAGATAGCTGCGGTAACTATTTTGGTTTTGTGCAATATGGATTCCCTAGTTGCAGAAAAATGTAAAATAAGTAACAGGAAGGAAAAGCACGGTTTCAGCCTATGATGCTCATTCACAATCCATGACACAACCCTCGTGTGAGAGCTCAGTTAAGTGCTTTAAAAAGAGAGGTTTTAAGCTCTCAGTATTTTAGCTCAGTTTTGAAAGCAAACCTCTAAAACAAATGAATACTCTTTTCGGAGGGAGGAGAGGATCTCTCACGTTTTTGTGCCCAAACCGTCAACAGTATGAAACAGCCAGAAATGCCCTTTTTTTGATTAGTGAATATTTAACATTTTGCCTATTTCCACTTGGTATGGAAGCCTGGGCTAATCCAATTTCTATTTGTAATCTCTGTAATATTGAACTGCAAAAGACAGAGGGATTGTTCAGAGCTCAGCTGAACGGGTTGCTAATTGCCAGAAGGAAATAAGATATTGAGAGCATGAGGTAAAATTAAATCAGCCTTCTCCTCCTTTTAGATACTGCAGGTATCTTGTTTATTACCAAAGTTGTATGTAGGAGAGGAAGAAATTAGAGCAGCAAATGGGCAGGTTTGGATATATAACACACAACAGGCAGGGAACAAGTGAAAGAATAGTAAAGCAAGAAATCTCTAGACCCTATTGCTGTATTTTTCCCAGTATCTTTGTTTCTCATGAATGCTTTTTCTTCTGCCATTGAAAAATTATCTAAAATCCTCCTCCCAAACCCAGTCCCAAGGCAGACAGTTTGCTCTTCCCACCAAAGAGCAGCTGGACACGTCTGCTGCTTGATGCTGGTGCCCTAAGAACATTTACCCAGAAAAAACCCCTTTATTAATTTGCAAGATTGGAGCTGCAAGCAAAGTCTCCAATGTCTTTAAATGCCTCAACACGACTCAGACACAACTGGCTGGTCAGAATTAAATATCTCGGTCACTTTAATGGCTTTTAATGCAAGATCTTGGTATCTTTCCATTCCCTAGAATGGAAAACTGGTGATGCAGAATGGCCCAGCACAATCCAAAACCGAAGGTGCTGAGCCTCTTTCTCAGCCAGAAAAGTCTCTGATGTGATAATTCTTCACTCCACTTGCACAGATAAAGCCTCTCCAATCCTCACCCTCTGCAGTAAACACCAGCCTGCTGCTCCCAGAGCCAATGTGCCTCAGTACAAGACAGGCTCTCCCCAGGGACCCGGCAGAGAGCCTGCCTGGGAAAACACCTGGGAAATAGGATTAGAAATAGAAAAATGTTCTCAGATGTTAGTTCAAACAAGATTCTGTGCAGTTTTTCATCTTTGTGTTTCTTGCAGTGACCTTCCCACCGGGCAATTTGTTTTAAAGCCCCTTTTCTCTGGTGAGCCTAAGACATTCTGTGTCTCTATCAGCACACAGATGCTGAGCACCAGCCTTGGCACCACATATTTCTTCACTTAAATAAAAAATAGAGCATGATATAGTTTAAATGACATGTTTAGAGAAGAATAAGCTAGGACTCAAAAACATCTTCCACATAAACAAAATCCACCAAATGCCTGTGCTCTTGAGAGCCAGAAATTAGAGCAAGACATGTAATTTTTTGTGCAATCATTTTGTCCCTTTCAGAAGAGACAAGAACTGTCTCTTGAATCAGTTAATCAAAGTCTTGGCTGATTAAACCATCTGTAGTTTATTTCCCAGGGAGTTAATTGAGAACATTCCATATTCAGAAATGAAGCTGCATTCAATGGGCACAGCCATCTCTGTAGTGCAGGCTTCAGACAAACCCAGCACTCCACTGAATCAGGTTTGCAATGCAAATAGCCGAGATTAGGAAGGGGGAGGAAAAAAACCCGAAAAAAATCGTAATCATCATTGTTCTTGCTCAAGAAGTAGAAGAACTTTCTGTTCAAATTTGAGAGGACTGGACGGCAGAAAAGCAGAGAAAAGCACAGGCAGCAGAGCACTGCACCTGAAGTCTCCCTGCACACAGGGGACCCTCTCAGATGGAGATCTGAGATCATCTCCTCTCAGATGGAGATGTCTCACAGCAGAGGACACCAGACCTGGGGTGGGGAGTGGGAAGGAGAAGCACCTCACAGTAGTGCCTGGAGGGACAGTGGCACCCAAACAAAGCAATAACAACAGACCTTTTCCACCAGAGGAAAATAAGGACTGGAGCAGGACAGCAGGCTGCTGTCCAGAAGGTACTGAAGGTGTCCGTGTCTGGAGCAGGACGGTGTGCTGGAAGGAGGGTGTTGAGAAACTCGTCTTCACCTTTGAGTATTGATGCATTCAAAGTAACAGAGGGTCAAAATCAATCTGTGGAAAGTATAAGACCCATTTTGAGAGCCTCCAGCCCTGCAACTGATGATGTCAGTAAAAGCAGAGGCAGTCCAAAGCTTCCACCCTGTCCTCACTGGCACTGTGGGTCCCTCCAAGTGCTGGAGCTGAATGCACTGCTGGAAGCAGCAGAGCTGTGTTGGCAGAGTGCTCTCAGGCCTGACATGCTCTGCTCCACGGTGGGACTAATTAGTGCAGGCAGAGAAGCTCATCAGGATCATTACCTGCTTCTGAGGTAGCCCTACAGCTGCCCCCCAGCTCTGGAACTGAACAGGCTGACTACCCTGACCATACCTGCATCTCTGCAGCCTAAAGTGACCCCAAATGACTGTGATTTATAATACGGCTCCCTGTGCTACCTGAGCAGCTGAGGGGTCAGAGGAGGAAGGTGGCTTCCTGTTCTCCAGAAGGATGTTCAGTGTCCTGAAGGGGGGGGATCAGGTTTCCCCTCCATCCCCTGCAATCACCCCTCTGGACCACACTCTGCCCCAGGTCAGTGTCCCCAAGGATGGGAGGCGGCACTGACAGGTGCAGTTCAGGATGGAGCACTCAGAGGGTTCAGCTCTCCATTTGTCACAGTCCTCTGACAAAAGTGACAGTCTGGGGAAGCTGCAAAAGCTTCTGAGAAGCTGCTGTTAATTATCTTGCATGCACACTCCAGCCTTTTCTAGTGTTTGCCACTGGAGAGAAGAGCTCATTTAGACTGGGGAGAGGGGGAGAATAAAGCCATTAAAAGAATAGCTGTAAGCCCAGGGAAGAGATAACAAATGACAGAGCAGCAGAATGCTAATGTCATGTCCTTGTCTCCTTGTGAATGGACCTGTACAGCTCATCTGAGCAGTCCTGCTCCAGTGAGCAGAGCTCTCCCCAAAGGATTGTCCTCTGCAGCCATGAAAAATGTACGAGAGAGAAGAGGAATTTTTAAAATCCCCTGCAAGGACTACACTTGTTTGGTGACCAGCCATGTGTGACATCCCTGTGCTTTCCCAAGGGCTGAGAGGTGCTTCTTCCTTCCAAGGGGATGCAGAGTGGGAGTTAGTGCCAGCCCAGGGAGCTGGCAGAAGGCAGGAGCCGTGAATCAGACAAAGCAAGCTTTGTCCAGTATCACAGTGATACCTTTAAAAGGTTTCATCTGTTCATTTGTGACCCTAAAACTTGTTTGACTTTACATCTGCAATGACTTTTTCCTTTTAAAATTGATACATCTTGTGAGAAAAAGTAAGAAAGTGTGTAGACAACTCTGCAAATATAACTGGATTTCCAGGTAACCATTAACCCAATGTTTTCTAAAGCCCATTTCTACCACTAAACAAAGAGTATATATTTAGTTATGTATATCCATACATCACATGCACACATATTACACATTATTTGTGCTGTTCCAGTAGCCTTGGTATTAATAGTAACATATCATTATCTCTCCAGTAATCTTCAGGCAGCTCCCCAAAGAGCACTGCTGAAACCTCCTGAAATAACAGCTAAAACCAGTGGTGAAAAACTACCCAGCAATGTCTTGTTCTTGCCCCCCAGCTGCAGCTGGGAGGAGAGAAGGAGGGAAGACAGTGTGAGCAACAGAGAGAAAAGTGCTATTTTTTTTTGTTGTTTTTAAGCAACAGCAGCTTTATGAATATAAGTTTGCCAAAGAACGCCAAGAGAAAGACACGACACATTTTGCATGTTCCTGCTGACAGATGCATCATTTGGTGAGGATAGGATCTACAGCACAGTTCTTGTGTGGAGATACCTGGTAATAAAACCAGGGGTGGGTGTTTGAAGCCCATGCTCAGCACCCCACACCATCAATGCCCTGGAGACACTTCCCAGTCAGTCAAGAAGAATGGAAAAAGCTCCTTAACAACGCTGGGTTATTTTGGAATCTCCCTTTCCAGTTCAGCATCCTTTTAAGTGCACCCTGCTGACAGTGGGGTCCCTCTGGGCTCTGGGATGGAAGCACAGACTCCCCCAGCCACAGCACCTCAGGACTAACTCTGCAGAGCAGCATAGCCACTCCTTCATCCACAATCCACCTCATCCTCCCACTCCTCTGCCCAGCTGTTCTCTTTTCCACTGTCTCCCAACTAATCCCAGTCAAGAAACTGGTACAGACATTCATTTTATCTACTCCAGTAAGGCAGCTCTCTGATTCTAAAAATACTCCAGGAAATTGAATCAACATTTTGTAATTGGCTGGTAGCAGCAATTACTAATAATCAGCAGGAACATAATTTTCTTCGTTTTCTACTCTTGCTGTAATGTAATCTCAATAGCAATCTTGGTTTTGTACACTAAACAAACACAACGGCCAATATGAGAAAAATGGGGAGATAAAACAGAGTTTCAAAAAAAAAATTAAAAGTAAATGAACTATCAGATAGCAAAAAAATGTAATTCAAACAGCCTCTGGGAAAAAGAAAGTTAATATTGTTCCTACGTTCCCCTGTAAAATGGAAAAGTGAAAGCTCCACTGCACTTCTCTTCCTCAGTGGCAGCAGCACTGAGGATTGCAGCCCCAGTGCCTGGAGGCAGCGTCCCCCTGCCCAGGCTCCCACAGAGCTGCCACTGAGGGAAACAAAAGACACAGCAAGCTGAACAGCACACATGACTTGGACTTGAAGGACTGTACTGGACACAAGACTGCAGTCAAGCAAACTACTCAGATATTAGTGAAAAACACTTCTGCAGAAGGAAGCCTGGCCCTGAATAGGTTTTCTGAAGACTGAGACAGCTCTTGCAGAATAAAAACAAGGAATATTTTCCTTCCCCAATTTGATAAATTTGCTGTAGATATTTATGCTTTCTAAATCAATAAACAAGTGCCAATTCACGCAGGGATTTAACTTGGAAGCGTGACCAACTCGTTGCCTTTCCTTCCAGCCAAGAACAGCAGATGCTCTGCTGCTCTCTGCAAGTATCAGTCCCTAACAGGTATTGATGACTGTATCAAGGCAGCTTGGCTAAAGACAAATCCTCCTGAATCGTGGGAGCTTTGTCACGCTTGGGAACTGCTCAGCAAAACTCCTTGCCAGCAGCACTGGCATGGCATTTACAAATGGCACATTTTCTCTCTGTCCAGTTCAGAAGACATCCCTTACTCAGGCTGGGAGCAAGCTGCAAATTCCCCACAATCCCCAAGCAAAAATGGGTTGTGAACCAATTTCCCATTTCAAGGAGACACAAAAAACATCCCCACACTTATCCCCACGTGCCCTGGATTGCACATGAACCACCTGCATCCTTCCAAAGGCCAGGTGGGCATTGATAAGCTCAGGCAATGCCATAAATTATCTCAGAACAGAGGGAGGTGAGCACCAGAGTCTACTGAGAACCCATCTGGGAGCATCACCTGGAGCTCCATAAACACACCCACAAAGCATGAGGCAGCACCTGTTCAGTCCTGTGGAAGAAGAGCCTTTAGAAAGGATGGATCATTCCCAGAGAGTTTTAGTAATAAGATCACTAAACTTTCTTTGGTTCAGGGAAAGGTAAATATCAACCTGGTCTTTGGTATTTTCAACCTTGGAATAAAATTTGGGAAGTACACACATTGGAAATACATGATTTTGAGAAATCTCTTGTTTACTTTGCTCTTGGAAATTCTTCAGCAGTGCCTGTACTGTGTTGATGAGCTTTACAGCTGCTGCTTTGGTGCTGGTGCCCTCCAGCACAATCACTGTTTTCCAGGGGACCTTTTGGATGGGTGGCCAAAAATCAACCACTCACATGGGCAAAACTCCATGTCCCTGCTGCCAGAAGGCTTTATAATTAACCAGATTATTATTTTTCAATCACTTACTTCAAGACTTCTCATTTGAAATTGGATTCTCTCTTCTCTGGCTTTTTTGACAGATTTTTTTTCTCTCCAGAGGAATAGGAGTCACACTGGAATACGATTCAAAGCTGGTTTTCATTTGTAATTTCAAATAGACAAAACCATTCAGGCTTTTGAAGATGGATTCCTCTTGGAAAGGGAAAACCCACCAATGGGTTGTGTCCTTTGTGCTGGTGCCCAGTGCTGCTGTTCCCTGCTGGCAGGGAGCTGCTACTGGAAAACCATGACTGCGGGCTGATCCCAAATGCTGCTGGCACCAGACATTGTCAGGGGGCTCACAAACACCTCAGACCCCACCAAAGGCAAAGATGGGCAGAGGGAGCACTGAGGGCGAGATGGAAAAGACAGAGCGGGGAAGGGAACACCAGCTGCTAATGAGTCTGTCAGCTGAATTTGAGAGCCTGGCACAGCCTGCAGACCCTCGATGCTCAGGGAGAGCAGTCAGGTGCCATGTTCAGCTTCAACTTTGATGTTATGTCACACTAAGGGCACACCCAGAGCCCTCCTCTGCCATCACTGTTCCCTACTACTGGTGTAGCCCCAATCCTGACAGTGCAGGGCTGCCCCTGGGTCCATGGCCAGGTTTGTGTGGCCAGAACAGCCACCTCAAGCTGTGGGGACCAGGGCAGAGCCAAAGCATCCACAACAGTGGCTTCAGGCCTTGGGAAGAATACCACCTTGAAGATAAAGGGACTCATTTCTTTAAGTGCTAGGACAATCACTGCTTTCCAGGGGACTTTTTGGATTGGAAATGAATTAGGCATGGTCCAGGTGCAGAGGGTACAGAGACATCACAAAGAGACAGAACAGATCTATGCCTAGAGAGATTCACACTGCTGCCTTTTATAGCACAGCAAAGCTTTTAGATAGAGTGAAAGAGGTGTTTAAATACCCACATTAAACTATGCGTCATTTCAGATGCCGTAAAGGTCAGGTTGCACTACTGGAAATGTCTGAAATAACATCAGGACAAAAGGAGTCATAATGGCTGTCAGGAGGAGACACAAACCAAGCAGAAATGGAGATTTTACAAGGTTTTGCAAAGCAAATTGCACTCCTCCAGCCTGTGCAGAGGTGAAGCACTGCTGCTGCAGACCCCTGCCATGCTCCAAATGCTCTGGGAAATGGGAGGGTGTCAGCAGATGGAACTTACTTAGTGTTGTCTGAATCAATGGTATGAAAGAGCTTCTCAAGTTCTTCTTCGTTGAGGGTCCCATCAGAAAAGAAGGCCTGGAACTCCTCCAGGGACAGCTTCCCATCATCTGCAAACAGCAACACATCTGCCATTAGGGAACAGCAAAGTGAGGGGGGTAAGGCTGAAAATCAGGAGTTATTTACTGATTTAAAGCTTCACACCAGAATTATCTCCAAGTGCTTCTGCAAAACTGTCCCTCAGCACATGCAGAGCTCACAGGCCTCAGGGTGGGACCCTGTAGCTCTGGCTGGCCCAGGAGCTGAGGAAGATGTTCCTGGGTATGGATGCACTGGCCATTGGCAACTAACTGGGTTATTAACCCAAAGCATGGCTCAAACACAAAGAGGAAAAACTGGTGAGCCTCATCCTAAAACTGAACATTTAAGAAATTATGGAGCATTTTGCCTACCCTATGTTCAAATGACACTGGACACTCATTAAGAGACATTTACTAGACAGGGAAAGACCCTGGGCTGGAATTCTAAGAGACCCAGCAGTATCTTTTGCCATCTCCATCCAGCTGCATCCTCTCCAGCACAGTCCATCTCCCTGCTCCGGACAGAAATGCTAAATGGAAGCTATTCCACTCATGTGGGAATGTGGCCATACACTTTCTGTGTTATTTTATATATTGGTCCCAGTGTTCCTTTAATACGGGGGCTACTATGGACTCCTTAAATGACCAAGAAGAGAAAGAAATTATCAAACTCATACGCAAGGAGCTGAAAGAAGGACCCTCACAAGTTTGACCGATAAGGTGACAAAGGCTTACATTTAACTGATAAATCTGGAGCCTTTCTCTGTGCTCTGTGGACAGAACAGAGCTGGCTGTGAGAAAGCTCCTGTGAAGTTCAGCAATAAAGCTGCAACAGGAGAGAGACAGAAGAAGCTCTAAAGAAACTTTAATTTACCATTTCTTGTCCAAGCTGCTGACACTACACTCTGGTGTACAGCAGTGCCTGGGGAAGGACAATCTACCCCAGGTCACATATTATTTAAAATCTTTCCATTCATATCCACAGAAGAGTCATAGACTGGAAATGCTGCCTACTTTGTGGTAGGAGAAAGTATCATTTATTATTTAATCAAATCAATAATAAACCCTGTTGTTTCTTTTTCAGGAAATGATGCCAGAGGACAAAATTAGCCAACTCTCCATACACGCCTCAATATTTCTTCCCCAAAGTAAGTCTGCTGCTCCTGAAATGTACCTGCATTGCCAAATGCTAACCCAGTTTCCCTTGCCTGGCATAGAAAAATTTAGAACAGTGATAAACTGAGTCAAAGATGCCCATTTAATTGGCAATTATGAAAGAAACACAGCTGGAGAACAGTCAACAGCAACACTGGGTGAATAGGGCACCATTTCCAGAGCACCACAATAGCTACAGAGAGGGTCCAGCTGCCTTTATTGTTTCTCTGCATTCCTTCCCCAAAACGTGACCTTTTTGCAGCAGGCAGGGTGCAGAATAGCAATGCACAGCTCAGGGAATGGGTCCCAAATCTGGTCTCTATTTCTGATTACAGAACACTAAAGCACCTGTGCTTCAGCAAGAACCTACTGCTTGAAGCACCCACCAGTGTCACCTGGAGCTTAACCCAGTGGTGACATTCTGTCACTGAAGGGGATGGAAACCCAGTGGTGACATTCTGTCACTGAGGGAGATGAAAAGATTGTCCAGAGCAGGAGCCTCATCCACACCACTCATCTCCACTTCTCCATATTGCACAACTGAATAAGAAGCTTTTCCTCCTCAGTGCTCTTATTTATGCAGTATCCTGGCCAAGATCAAGGTTTGGTTTCTTCTGATCCCGACTGGCAATGAATGCACATCTTCAAGCACCAAGATCAAAAGGATGACAGCATTTCTATCCCACAAGGGCTAAACAATTCCTTATGTATGGAACACTTTACCTGCAAACCATAAATCAGTGCTTGTTCACCTTCAAACTGTCCTTCCACACAGAGGGCAGCAGAAATAAATTCCCAGGACAGTCACATAAATCAACTTGGTGGGAAAGAGAAACTGTGAAGTGAAGTGGATTTTTTTTCAGGAGAGTACTTTGATCTGAATTTACAGTTTGCTTAACTCTGAAAAACACAAAGGTGTTTCTAAGTTTAAGGCAAAAAATCCACACCCTTTATCTTGTTTATATCTTATAACTTCTGTCTTATATTTTCCTCTTGCTTGATTTGTTTTTCTCTGGGTTTTTTGAGGGTTTTTTTTTAGTAATATGCTCCAGGATGCATTTTTGCTGCAGCCTCTGAAATATCTGTGTTTAAAGTCTGTGCCAAAACACTGCTCTGACTCCTGTCTCAGAGTCTCCAGAGGGAACAGGTAGACAGATACCAACTACCATAACAGGTCAGATCACTGGAAAACAACATGTACTGAATTTTTGTTGGCATTTAACAGCCTGAAGTACTGCAAAACCAGGATGATTTAAAGATCCAGAGGAAGAAGGAGGTGACAGTGAATTTTACTTAATTTTTGTTGTCTGGAGACCCCAGAGAACTGCTTGAATAAAAGTATTCTGACCCCAGAGAATCTGAATGAAAGTGCTCAGGACTTTCATCTCCCCCCCAACCACCAGCACCGAGTACCAGCCAGCTCAAAGCTGATTGTTATTTAATATAAACTGGAATACTTCTCTGCAAACACACAAAGCAAAAGCCTTTCTGAGTAACAAGATAATCCTTGAGCTGCATATCTATAATTGTGGAACAGCCTGAGAGCCTGGGTTTCTGGAGCCCAGCAGACAAAGATGCCTTCAGGGAACTTTAGGGTGATAAGAAGAAGCAGACTGGGCTGAGATTTGGCAGTTCAAATTAAACTGTTAAAAAACCCTGGGTGAGGAGGATTGACCACAATGGTGCTGACACCAGGTCCCCTGGCTGCCAGCTGCTGTGATAAGTAAGAGCTGATGGGACACTGTGGTCCAGGAGGAGCCTTATCAGGACAGTCCCAGCTTTTTCTGACAGCAGAAGTGTCTACACTCAGTAGAGAATGGATAAGACTTCCAGAAAGCAGATTTTTGCAGAAAGCTGCTGGGTTTAAGAGGTACAAATTCTCCAAAGGGACAGGCAGAGCCTCAGTTGGCTCAGCCTCACTCATGCCCAGCCCTGCAGAGCTGCTCTGGGATCTATCAACCCTTGGGAGCTACTTTGGACAGGAAGCGTAATAGAAAAATTGAGATTCTTTACCAAATCTTACAAAATGAAATAAATTTTCCATAATTTTTAAGAACTAGAGATCTCAAAGAGATCTTGATCATAAAGATCTTAAGATCTGGAGATCTAGATCTACACAAATATTTGTGACTTTTTTATCTGGGCATCCATACTAAAGGCAGGCAACCTATTTCCACTGACTCCCTCCCTCTCCCTTAAACCCAGCACTTGAAGTTAACACCTAGCTGCCAGCAAGGACAAGTGGCACTAAGTAGGAATTGCCCCCCTTGGCTGAGAAAAGAGATAATCAGGCCACAGCTATCCTGCCATCATTTCTTCCCGAGAGAGCAATCTTCATTTCACCCTAGCATTTCAAAATAATTCCATCACAGGCAAAGACCAAAGCAGATTACCAGCCCAACAGAGTTATCAAAGTTAAAACTAACCGAAGGGAGAAGGACATAAGAGAGAGCCTCAGGAAGCCCCAACTGGGATGTTATTATATCTCCATTTGCCATCACGAAAAGGTGAGGAGTCCAGAAGTGGCTTTTACACCTTCAAACTCACAAAATCAAGCTGTTCTCACCTGCTAACACAGCCCAGGGAAAAATCAAACTGAGATCATAAATTGTCCAAAGTGTAGGAAATCCGATGGCTGAGTTTCTGGAAATTCACTCAGTGATACAAATGGCTTAAAGCAGCTACAGAATAAGGTCACTGTTCTCAGCCTGAGTTTGCTAAAGCTGTTTTCAATTACATGAGGTTGAGACTGCTCATATATTTTCCAGATACATTATGAATATATTTTCTAGCTATTATTATGGCTATACTTCATTACTTACTCTTATTACTCTGCGAGTTCTAAAATGCTCTAAGCTCCGTTTACTCGCAAGTGCCCAACAGCTATGGGTAAGTAAATTGGATTTTACTGGGGCCTCTGAATAAAAATAATAACTCTATTTTTTTTCTTCTTTCTTGGGGGTATACAGATACATGAGCCAGCAAGAACAGGGGTTGGCTTCCACCCTGACCCCTTCACCCAGCCCCCAAGGCAGCCAAGAGGAGCAACTTTATCCATTTAAACAAAGGGGAGTGTGGGTTTGAGCTTTCCAGCCTGGGCTGTTACAGAAAATTACCTCCAGCCCCACAGGTCTCATATGTGATGAACCTTTCCACTGCGTAAAGCAGGGCTGTGTCCTCTGCACCACCCAGGCCAGTCTGAAAATCATCTGCAGCTCCCCACCAGTGACTCAGGCACAGAGCAGCCAGCAAAAAAAATTATCCACCCATTTCAATTCCAGCCTCACAGGCTTCTGTTGGGGGCAATTGCATTTAGCTGGAAGCAGGGCTGGTGATTCACCTCCAGACCTGGCTGAAGCTGCAGAGCCACAGGAGCTGTGTGGGACCAGCACAGCTACATTTGGGTGCCTCTGCACAAGGATGGTGCCATTGCCACTGGAACACAGCCCCTGCAAGTGCCTTTGCTAATGAGATGTAACACACATCATTACAAGGAAATTACTACAATTACAGTAATTTTCTAGTGAAAGAAATTTACAGAATGACTCCAAAATTTTGAAACTTAACTAATGCCCAGCACAGCTGTTTTCACAAGGGTCAGTACCACAGCAAGTGATCTGCACAGATAACCTGAGAGAGACTGATGTTTCCAATACAGCAAATCTCTGTTTGAAACACTCCTGTGCATTTCTAATGCCAGTTGGGAATGCTGGTGGGACCTACTGGGTGGTGCTGGCACAGGAATGCAAAGGCTGGCACAGAAGAAGACAGTTTCAGACACAAAGCGAGGGATTGAACTTAAGGATCCGGGGTTTGCTCACTCAACTCACTGAAAAAAACTTGATAAATGCTTTTCTGTGTACTGGGCATGATCCCCTCCTTTGCCTTCTTGCCATGGACAAAGTTTTCAGGTGGTGTCTTCCATCTTCTGGCAGTGACCCCACGACAGCTCCCGTGGGCACAACCCACAGCGCTCCTCACTCGGGGCAGGCTGGGCACACCCCAAAGCTCCCTGGCAAATGCCCCACACAGCTCTGCTTCCAGGGTCACCACCTTCTTTGTGCCACGTGTTAATGAAGCCTTTGGGGTTTTTATCTTCCCAGAATGTTTTTCCTTCCTGAGCCTGGATGAGGCCTTGGAGGAACATCGGGTGCACAAAGCAAGTGAAGGAACATCCCTTAAGAAGTCAGCCAGTACACCTCCCTAGTCATTCACTCCATCTCTTCTTTGGGAATTTAGCTAAATTTTGTCTTCATCGAAGCACAGACTTCATCAGACACAATATTTGGCCAATTTTACACTTCTCCTTTCTTCTCTGCAGCACAGGATGAAGTTCTGCGGTACAACTGAAACTGGGACACACCCAAAATCTGTGAATGGCACTTGATAGAAGGATTGAGGATCCTTTTTGTGACTGGATTAGCCTTTTCATTTCCATTAAAATAGGGGGAAAGTGACTTTCATTTCAAAATTACCACATCAGTCAGTATAAGATATTGAGGAATGACTGAAAGCCTGGTTTCTGTTTAGAATGATGGGTAATGCTGCAGGCACCGACAATGGCTGGGAATCTTCCCTGTAGGACTTGGACTGGAGAAAAACAGGATTTACATTGTAGTCAGAAAACTGCACCTCATTCCCATCAGAAATAGCCTGGGCATTAAGCAGTGTCCATTAGCATGCCAGAATTTTCCCCAAGCTGCTCAGCTTTCATCATGAAATCAAGCCTTTTGTTATCCTAGAGTTAGAAGAAATTTTGAAATTATTTTTAATGGCAGCTCTAGGTAGTTATCAAGTGTAAGCTGGTAGGTAGGGAGACAGGCAGGACTGATATAACACATTTTCTCTCACTATCTTTTGTGAAGACTGTACTTTTTTTCCCACATAATTCTCACCCTGCTGTAATGACCTGATTTAAATGTGTGTGTGTGATGGGGGTGGTGGTTTCTGTGCTCACCCATTATGAACTGAATTTACACTTTTCATCACAGGTATCTAGGAATGCCTTCCAAAGAAATTCCTAGTTGTTTATAAATTAAGTGGTGGAATTAGACTTCCCCAGGGTGTAAATAGCCTGGCTAGGTTCAATGCAATAGCAGCTTAATAGAGATTATGGCAAAAATCGCCCAAACACTTAGCCAAGGACTCAGACAGAAATGCCTGTAGTCCACAAGGTTTTCTCCAGCCACCATTTTCCTCCAGAAAACAGGAGGTAACTTGTTTCGGTTTTCCTCTCACTATCCAAGCTATTTACTCTCAGTTTTAAAAGAAAATGGAAGTCAATAGCTGATTTCAATGCATTTGCTTCACATCTCTAGCAGCACGTGGAAGCACTGAGTCAGTCCCTCCACGTGCTGCAACTCTGGAATAATTCATGGGAACTGCAGGTGATCTGAGCCCTGGGCCCCTGGGTACATGAACATATTGGTCTGGCTCAGGGCAGAGCAGTGGGAAGACACTCAGGAAAGGAAACCAGAGCTTACAGCAAGCAACCACCTGGCAAAGAATTAATTTTGAGAGGCAACATGTGAATTCTCAATGGGTTCCTTGGGCTCCAGCCTGGGCAGCCAAGAGAGGCTGGAGGGGAGGCATCCTGGATGGCTGTGATCGCCCTGGATGGCTGTGAGCACCCTGAGTGGCTGTGAGCACCCTGGATGGCTGTGCACACCCTGGATGGCTGTGAGCACCCTGGATGGCTGTGCACACCCTGGATGGCTGTGAGCACCCTGGATGGCTGTGCACACCCTGGATGGCTGTGAGCACCCTGGATGGCTGTGCACACCCTGCATGGCTGTGATTACCCTGGATGGCTGTGCACACCCTGCATGGCTGTGCACCAGGATCAGCGTTGTAGCACAAAGCAGACCTCTGGGCTATATACCATAAATAGACAGTATTAAGTAAATAATAAATAGAGTGTCCTGGTTTTGGTTAGGATAGAGTTAATCTTCTTCCTAGAGGCTGGTACAGTGCTGTGCTTTGGGTGTAGTATGAGAATAATGCTGATAGCACACTGCTGTTCCAGTGGCTGCTGAAGGGATTGGGGACACACCTTCACCTCTGTTCCTTCACTCTCCCCATCAGGAAATCCGTGTTTCCAAGCTGTTGCAGCCATCAGCAGACCCAGCTCAGCTCCAGACATACATCTGCCACTGCCTCTCAGTTATTTTTCATCTTAGTTGACCTGAGACTGTCTTTTTATATTGGGTGCTATTAAATGGGTGACTGACTTTGAACAACCATAGATTTTTAGCACCTTTGATTTATTTACTCATTAAAAGTGTCTGCCCTGTGAGTTCCACAAGCACAGGCCAGCACAGCAAAGCAGCAGGTTCCTGTGCAGACCTTGCAGCCTCCTGACCCAAACAGCCTCATTCTCTCTCCCAAAGGCTTTGGTTCTCCACATATCCAAACACCATCTTGCTCTCTCCATTGCTACTCAGTCTCATCCCCTCTCTGCCATCCTGAACATCTACTTCCTTCTTCATTAAAGTGCCTTCAGTATCTCCCCTCCCCACACATCCCCTTCTTTTTTAATTTGAGCTCTTAGGTGTAACATGTGACATTGAAGACACAGCTATGCAAAATCAGAATTTCTGTTTTAGAGGTGATTGTGCTGAGAGAAGTGGTTGCAGCAAAATCAACCTTTGATCTCTTCCACCTGATCCCCAAAATTTCTGTTTATTGCCCAGGCAGCTTTGTTGCAGACCCCTCCTTCAGTCACCTTCCTGAAACACATTGCACAGATTGGATATTAGGAAAAATTTCTTTACTTTCTTTGTGGGAAAGGGTGGTCAAGCCTTGGAACAGACTGTCCAGGAAAGTGGTGGGATCACTATCTGTGAAGGTATTTAAAAGACTTGCAGATGTGGCCCTTGGGGACACAGTGATAGATTCCAAGGGCACTCTATGATCTTAGAGGGCTTTTTCAACCTTAATCATTCTGTGATTTAAAAAACATCAGCAAACTTTCCTCTACCAAACCCCTGTCAAAGCCCATGAGCTACTAGCAGCCTCTCTAAATATTTGATCTAACGTGAAAATGAAATACAAAGACAGCTCAGCTTGTTGTTAGTACAAGATCACTCTGTGCTTCAACCATCCCAAAGCACTAAATCCTGACTTCAAAACCTCCTTGCATTTAAGGCAAAATTCCTTCAAGGAGACTTCACTAAAAGACAGCAGAACCCGCCTCCTGCAGTGCCCTAAAAACAACTATTCTGGACAGGAATTACTACAGACACTGAAAAATACAATAAAATAAATAGTAGGAGGAAAAACTGATATTTGGATACTTAAATTATTAAATAGCATAGCTGCCAAGTTCCTATGCAAAAAATAGTTAATTTTTATGCATCAGCAAACTGCAGTGTGATACATAATTCCCTGCAAGGTTAAGCATTTCTTTGTGTGCAGAATAGAGGTGGCCTGGGAATCACAGAGAGATATTTAAACCTGCTCCTGGGCCCTGCCACATCAAAGCAGAGCAGTGGGTTTATTTGGGAGACTTTTTTGCAATTCCCCACTCACACATCAAAAGCTGTGCATGGTTTCAAGCTGTTGCAAGGCTCTTACTCCTGCCATGCCATGGTGATCCTCCAGGTGCATCCCACTGGATGAGATTCCTGCTGAGAGCAGAAGTCTTGGGTGATGAGCAGAGATGTAAAACCACTGCAGCCCTTGGAGTGCTCTCCTTCAGGCCTCCCACAAGGATAATATGGGGTCTGAGGGAGCTCGTGCCTTTCTGAACTCCAAGAGACCTTCATTATACCTGAAGAAAAAGCCTCTGAGAAGCTGCCATGGGTAACATCTTCCTGTGCCCAGGGTGGCTGGGGACAGGTCACACACACACACCAGTGCCTGGCCTTCAGCAGCAAGGAGGGAAACCTGGGTTTCTCTGTAGTGACAAGTCAAAATATCACTTCTGAAGCTTATCAGGTCACTTCCCATCCCTGGAAGTGTTCAGTGCAAGGCTGGATGGGGCTTTGAGTAGCCTGGTCCAGTGGAAGGTGTCGCTGCCCATGCCAGGGGATTGGAACTAGATGAGCTTTAACGTACCTGCCAACTCAAACCATTCTATGATTCTATGATTTGCTTTATTTCCATCTCCAGGCAGCCAAAAGCTTCATTTTGCTGGAAATCAGACCCTGAAGCTACAGTTCTCTGCTGCACCCAGACAGACCAGGAGAGTACAACAGATATTCTCTGGAAATTGCTGGAACAGCCACAGCAAGGGCACAGCTGCCCTGGTGCTGGAGCAGAGGTCAGATGTTCTGTGTATCCCACTGAGTTAAGGAGCAGCTCAGTGCTTTGACAGCAGCAAACCCAGACCATGGGGCTCACACAGCTCTCAGAGGTCCTGAAGAGCAGCCATGAGTGCATGTCTGTGGCAAACAGGAAAGAGAGGAAGAAGAAAATTATAGATAGCAGGTGCTACATCTTAAGACATATGGGGAAACACCATTATTCACTGACAGTAACCTCATGCATTCTTACAACACGCTGGAGCCTATACAGGGCCCTCACACTGTCCCCTGCCAAATTAATGTCCCCACTTCTGATTGAGGACAGCTCAGAACCAAGATTTAAAAAGGCAATGTATGTAGTTCTGTGCCGTGCCCGTGTGGGAATGTGCTAGCTGAAACATTAGTGAACTATCAGCTCCAGGCAGACTGCCAGCTCCAAAGTTTTCAAACTTTATCATTAAAAATTGGCAGAAACATCAAAAGAAAGAGTAAACCTGGAATGATTGATCAGGCAGTTTCAATCAAGCTGAAGCAGAAGCCAATACTCCCAACTCCAGTACACCCCAGCTCTGCAACATCCTGTTAAATCCAGATTTCTTGGAAAGCTCAGAAAGAGGCACCAAACAGCCCTAATTCCCCTCTGTTCCTCATTAACCAGCCTTCTCACTTGCTTTTTTAATGTGCAGATAGATGAATACTTCAGAGGACCAAAGCAGGGTTTGCACTATTTTCAGCTCATTATACCCAGCAATCAGCTTCAAAATGAGCAAGAGGCAAGTGTTTGAGCAAAAAACTTATGAAAATGCATGGTGTTGCCTCTCAGGAGTGTGGCTCTGGTGTGGTCAGGGCATGGCAGGGAGAAAACCTCCCTGGGGCTGAGGCTGTTCTTGGCTGGGCTTGCAGCACCACACTGGGTCTGGGCACAGCCTGGGGATGCTGCCACAGGCTGCTTCATGAGCAGCTCAGCTGCTGCCATCCTGCCAACACCCTGGGATGTGCTCATGGGGATAGATCAGTGCTGCCAGAGCCCTGGGATCTGCTCATGGGGGTGGATCAGTGCTGCCAGAGCCCTGGGATCTGCTCATGGGGATGGATCAGTGCTGCCAGAGCCCTGGGATCTGCTCATGGGGATGGATCAGTGCTGCCAGCACCCTGGGATGTGCTCATGGGGATGGATCAGTGCTGCCAGCACCCTGGGATGTGCTCATGGGGATGGATCAGTGCTGCCAGCTCCCTGGGATGTGCTCATGGGGATGGATCAGTGCTGCCAGCTTCCTGGGATCTGCTCATGGGATCACTTGTGCCAGCTCCCCTGGGAGCTACTCGTGGGGATCAGTGCTGCCATGCCACAGCAGCAGTCCCTCCCAGGGACAGCCTGGACAGGAGCCACGGGCAGCATTTCAACTGCTGCCCCAGCCAGGGAAGCACAGCGCTCATCTAAGGGAATTGCTGCAGGTGAAACTATAGCACCTGGTTTGATTTCCTGTTCTCTGACAGCAGAAGTTGCATTTTAACCTAAGTGAAGCATATAGTACAACAGCCAAAAACAGTGCCCAGGGTGCAGTGACTGTGCTGGGTCCCTGTGTGATGGTGGTGTGCCATGAATGAGCCGTGGGCAAGTCTGAAAACTCACCTGGGTTCTGTCACTGCAACAGCTCCCCCGTGATTTTGTTTCCCCCTTGTAAAACAAGCATTAATTATTCTGTGCTGAGTAAAACACTCCAGAGGGTGAGAAGCAGTGCTCTAAGTGACCTTTCACTGACCAGAGGAAGGCAGCAGGGCTGTTTCCATGTGGTAGCCACTGGAGTTGTTGACTGTTGGCAAATTAGCAGCAAATTACTGCAGATTAGAGAGCTACAAACTCATGGCTTTCTGCAGTCCCATGAAACAATATCCAGATTGCATTGGCAGCATCAACAGTTTTCCATTCAGCAAACAAGCTGTGCAGAGATGAAGACAGCAAATTAAACTAACACGAAAAGCAGATTCCTCATTTGCATTCTCAGAAGGCAGAAGAAGTTTCCGTACTGCTTTATCATCTGCAGCATACAGGACATCCAGCTCCCTGTGCCAGGGCTCAATAGGTGTTGAATATCAAATGCAAAACCTGCATAATTAATTAGTTGCTTCCTCATGTTAACTCTTGAACCATGAAGTCCAGGTGTGGACCTACAACACTGATCTCCTGCAACACTAATATTTCATTTCTTGAAACTCAGTGGTCTCAAAATCCCTTCTAAAAAAGAGTTTCAGACTCTAAACAAAACAACTGCTCATGTTTGATGGTCCCTCTCTGAGAAATCCCTTTGCCAAAAGCTAATTTTCTTGGGGTAATCTTTGCTTCAGTATAAATGAGAGCCCAAGTGGTCCCTGCCCACTGGACGCCCTGGCAGGGCTCCAGCAAGGTCTGTCCTGGCTCCCCATGGCTGCACAGCGAGAGCAGCCAAGCCAAACCTCACCCAATCTACCACAGCTGCTCTTATTTTTATGCTTCCCCTTAATAAGCTTCTGCATTTCCCGTTTATTTTCACAGTGAAAATGTAAGCCCTCTGCTCAATGTCTCCAGCTATTTGTCCAGGCCAGGATGGGTGTCTCAGCCCTGTCAGAGATATTTAACATCTCTAAGGCAAACAATGCAGATCTTTTCTACACCTTTTCATCTTTTTGCTCCAGCAAAGCATCTGAGCAGCACAGAACAGAGCAGTCCTGCAGGGAAGGCACATCTGCTCTGAAAAGATTGCAAAGAAAAAACAAAACCTAAATACGTTTTTCTGCTCCAGCAAATTAAACTAGCACCTCTTTAATCACAGATTTCTACTTTTAACAAAGCTGCAGCGTGAATATCTTCTCTGTTTATTTTTTTGTAGTTGGTTCTTTCCAAAAGTAGGTTACAAAACCCCCAGAACTCTTATCCAGCTTTTCGGTTAAGGGAGGAGAAAGATAAGGCATTTTGCTGTCTTTTCTGCAGTGACCCATGTAGTAGAGACTAAAGAGCAAACGAAAAAACACGAATTTAAACAGATGATGAATACAGTAAGGACAAGAACCACTGCAGCGGGAGCTGCCCGGCAGGAACCTCCCCCGACCCACACCCCACGGGCCGCGGTTCCACAAGTAGGTCACGGCTGGCGCTGCGAAAGGCAGAGCATCCCCAGAGCGCCGCTCCGTGTGCTCCGCCCCAGATCGGATTGCTAAAGCGGGCAAGCCCCACCGGAACCAGCGCAAAAGGCAGCGGGAAACTTGTGTGCCAACTCGAGATTCCTGTTGTGAGGCACCCCCTGGCCCCCCGCCCATCTCAGCATCTCCCATCAGTTCCTTCCGTCCTCAGCATCCCAGCCACTGACCCGCGGGCTCCGTGATTCAGCCCAGCCTGCTTTAATTTGGCTAAAGCTAAGATGAGGGGAAAAAAGGGTATTTGAAGGACAAAGTCTCTGGAAAAATGCCTACAAGTTTGTTTGTTAGTTGTTTTTTTTCCCCGAGAAAAATGGGGTCATCTGGCTTCTCTTCTTCAAGAAAGCTTTGAAAGGAGCATTTGAAAATCCCAGACCTAAAGTATTTCAAGTTTTGTTTCAGTTTAATCCTTGTATCTTTCCCTGAACACTGACAACAGCCTCTCAATTTTTAGTTTACTTTTCCACAGCAAACCTGAACAAGTTATCACAGAGTTCCTAAATAGGAAAAGAAGAGAAAAAACCCTCTGCTGCAGTTTTTCACCGAAAATTGAGAACCACAAATGCACAAACCACTGGGGTGACCTATGCGTGGGACTGTTTCCTAACACAGTGCTGGGGAAGGGTCTCCCTACTCACTCACCCAGCCCTGCTGCAGCTCATCAAAATGCTTCTTTGGGAGACTGTGTTTCAGAGAAGCCTTTGTGAATTTTTAATGCCGTGTGCTACTTACCGTTTGCTGAATTCACAATTTTTCCACGCCATCTCAGCAGCATCTGCTGCAGCCATGCGACCTGGAGCAGCACTCAGCCTTTCCCAGCACAGCTGAGAACCTGGGATCAGATGGATCCCAAGGAGAGGCCCATGGGCAGTGCAGGCAGAAGCTTCCAGACTCTTCTGCAGAACCTTGTGATGCAAAACTTCCCCAAGCCACCATCCGGGTTTAGGCTGGATTCAAGTGGTGTGCTCATGGGAACACAGAGCAACGTGCTCACACTGGCATGCTGAAACCCAGCAGAGCAGCACTGACTGCAGCCTCTGCACAGGGAACTCTGCTCTCATCTCTTCTTTTCTCTTTAGGGTCTTACAAAGCCCAGAAGTGAGGTCTGGAGAGGGGAAGCACTGGATGCTGGTGTGAAAAACCAGCTGGGAAACCAATGCATTGCGCAGGAGGAGAAAAAGGGGAATGTGGCTCATCAAAGTCAAGACACACAAGGTATCTGACATAAGGGTGGAGCATTGACCCTTCTGGTTTTGGCAGAACCGAATTTACACAGCAGAGCAGCGGCAGTGAGAGCCTCCAGCCCTTAGGGTGACGCTTAACAGTTTCCAAGATAAACCACACTCAAATGAGCTCACTTCTGCTTCCCCAGGCTCTGGTAAGAAAATCACTGGAATCCTTTTATAGTTTTTTAAAAAAGAAACAATACCAAGAAACCTCCTACCAGAACCCAAAAACATCTAGATTTCACAGGCATGCCACGCCAGGAAATCTATACAAGATATTCATAGGAAATCCAAATTGTTAATACTATTTTTTTTTCCCCGAAGCTGAGAAGCCCTAAGCTGGGAGCACAGCCCTGCTCTATTCTGCTCAGGAGTACCATGATACTACAGCAGAAGTAAAAATAACCCAGCAATCAAGAGAGAAAACTCAGGAGCCACTCTGCACATGGACAACCCACTGCGGGTTGCCTGGCTTGGCAATAGAAATGCTTGAGGGAACTCTGCACTTCTTTGATACACTGAGCATTACGAGCTTCAGGTAATGGAATAGAAAATGGTAAGTTCAGCCCTTGATGATATCTCCTGTGATGTTTGATCAAGCCCTCCTCGTGTGGAGGAGGTGATTTATTAGCAGAGATTGGACCCATTTGAAGAAAGAAGCATCCTGGTGCAGGAGAAGGTTCATCTGAGAGCTTCATCAAAGCAGCCGTTTACAGAGAGGGTTTCTGTCTCCCAGCGCTACCAGCTCACCTGTCAATGCCAAACCTGCCATGAAAAAGCTTTCCAGAAAACAGATAGGCATCATCATAGCCTTGGAGGAGCTCAGCTCTCTGCAGGCCCTCCTTTGCCTGCAGGAAACACACTGGAATTTCCTGCCTTCCCAAACTATTTGCACAGGCTGGATCTCTAGACTGGTTCAATGCACAAAGGCATGGGTGAATTCAGCAGAATTCAGCACCCCTCTCATGAGGAACCTGTTTGCCTCTTTGTACACATGTGAGCCTGAAACATTTTTATTTCATTTACATACCAAAAAAAGAGAGAAGGATATAATAAGTCAGGAGATAGGAAACAAAGCAGTCCTTTGCAAATCCAGTGGAGTTGGTGAGGGCCAGGGTGCTGGTCAGGCCATGCTGTGGTGCCTGGTCAGGGGATATGTCTGACTGAGGGCTGGGTGACATTTTCTGTGGGAGATGACACAACATTTGCTGTTTCCTTCTATGTCCACCCTAATTAAAGAGAAGCTAATTCCAAACCTTGCCCGTCTCTCTCATGGAGCACACTGATGTGCTTTTGCAGAGAGAAGGAAGCTCCCAGTCAGCTCAGTGGTTTCCCACCTGCCCAAACCCCACGGGATGTCTGTGCTACAGAACATTGTGGCTCCTGCTGCAAGATCAGCCTCTGTGAACCTGCCCCGAGTGCTGCTGCAATAGCCGTGCACTGAGAAACGTTTAATCCTCATTCTTGTTTTATAAAAGGATCAAAATGCTCAGCATGCTGACAATTCAAAGGTTTAGCAGTCCAGCATAGGAAATATGTACTACAGGCTTAAAACTTGAATACTAAAATTCTAGAAGACAGAGAGTAAAAAGAAAAAAAACCCTACTCATACTGTACTGCAATGGCCCAGTCCTGCTCTGTACTGATTTATGAATATAAGAAAACTGCTTTCTTTTACAGTGCCTTGGTTATCCAGTTACCTGCTGTATGAATACATCTGCTCAGGTTGGTGTGGGGCTCTCAGAAAAAGCACATGGCAAGGGAGCAAGTGGCTCCAGTGATCCAGAATTTAAGGCTCTTGATATTGAAAAAAAAAGTGGATCTGTTTGCCCTGCTAAACCTTTCCTGCAGCTGCAGCCAGCCCCCGGGGAGGGTTTGCTGTGAGCAGCCGGAGCCTTCAGGCTGGGAATGCTGTGTCTGGAGAGGGGAGGGAGGGAGCAGGGACATGCTGAGGGGCCACAGGTGACACCCCACAGCCCCAGCTGTCAGCAGGGCAGGTCTCTGCTCTTTACTGCTGCCCTGGTCTGCCAATAGAGACTTTCTTCATTCACCTTTTCCACCCAAATCCACCCTCAACCTCCCGCGTTGTTTCTTTGCCCACTTGCCCCCTTACTACCCCCCTAGAGGGAGAAGAAATGGGAAATGGGAAAAGAATCAGGTGTCCTTCCTCGTTTGGGTATTGCAAATGTGTCTGTTTAGTAAACATCTACAGAAATTGTCTTTGCAGGCGACCAGGCAGCCGCAGCCCCGGAGTAAGGACACGGCAAGGCAGCGAGCACAGCCGGATCGCAGTTGCCGAGCAGCAGTCACCCTCTCCCTGGCTGCTGACCTTTCAAATGTCAGGCACCTCATTTACAGAGCAACAATTGGGTTTGAAAAGTTTTAAGGCTCTGTGTCCTGCTCCAGCCAATTTTTCAGACGGTGCTCTGCAAGAACGTCTCCCACAGCTTGGTTTTTCCTTTCCCCTTCATCTCCCCAGGATTTCAGCATTTAGCACCTCGTTCTCTCATGCTGCTCTTGTTATAGGAGGATTTAATATTCCTGACTATGGACAGCCCCACTTTTATAACTTCTTTGCAGTTAATTCTTCCTGCAGTTAAATGCTAGAAAACCATTTTCCCCTCTGATTTCCAGCTTAGGAAAACCTTTTGCATGATCTAAACTCTACTGTTTTCCTGCAACTAGATTACAGGATGCAGGAGAGAGGAAAATAGTTCCTTTCTTTGAAAATATAAATATTTTATCTTGTTTTTACAGTCTTATGCAAGTACTTCCATTTATAGCACACTTTTTTCCCCACTGTTTGACACATACCAAGCGTACTAATTGATACCATTATCACTCCAGCTACAAATGGATAACAAGGCAATTCTGCACGTGGCTGTGCTTGCATATAGCCAAAACCTGGACTTCATAAAGCCCAGGGACAGTCCTGCATTCCCCATTCCCTACCTCTGGTCTCCAGTCTGAAACCCAGACAGGCAAGCTGTGTCTTCCTATCACTCAGCTTTCCAGGCAGAAGTATCTCAAATTAATTCATGGTCCCCTCCTGCCCTTCCGTCCTTCCATTCCTCTTATCCCACCCCACAGGGAAGTCACAGGGGTTAATGAGGGTTGCATGTTTGCTCTCTGCAGTTGCTGCTGGTGCCAAGGAAGGTGGCAGCATGGTGCCATGGCAGTTCTGCAGCTGCTCCTGCCTGCCAGGGTGCAGATTGCCATTATTATTATTATNTATTATTATTATTCACTGCAGAGCCTATTAATGTGAATATACTGGTAAAGATTTCAACCTTTTTTAGAAGGTGGGGAGGGATGTATAAAGAAAAAAAAAATAAAGCAACTGATGGTACTACGAAGGTGAGGAAGGAAAAGCAGCCTTGCTTAACAAAGTGTAGCATGTTTGAAAGCCAGCAAACCAGCCAGCTGGAAAAGTAACATCTCCACAATGACCAGAAAATCCTTTGGAAAGGAAAATAAGCCTCAGTGCACTTATTTTCATTAGCAGACCAGGCACAAGCCTGTGCTTCGGTGCTGGCACAGCAGAACAATGCCCAGACAAAAAGCAGAGGTGTGTGTGCCTAAAGCAGAGGTTCTGTGGGCTCCTGGAGCCAGCACTGAGGCTTAAGGAAAAGAACCCCACGTGTATGTGCAAAGCACCCAAAAGCCACACAGCAAAGCCTTAAAATCTTGCTGCTCTTGCAGGCTGAGGTTAGAAAGCCATGAGTGACCAGAGGCTGAAGCCACTCACATCTGCCCCGAGTCAGGCTGGGGCCTCGGTACCCGCACCCAACTAAGGCAGAGACTTGGCAGCAGGAACTGGTCTGGGATCCAAACCCCAAGTCCAGGCTGAGTTGCCTCCTGAACCCAAGCCCAGCTGTACCAGGCCTTTAAAGTTCTGCTGAGGGGCAGCTGGAGTGTGGCAAGAGCATCTCCCTTGGCAGCTGACACACAGCTCTGCTGTGGCACTTGGCCAATACAGACAGCTTTCACCTCTGCACTGAGGCTGCAGCAGGGTCACAGAAACAAAACAGAATTCAAAATTATCCCCACCTCTAAAACTTCCTGAAATCTTGCAGACCTTTTCCAGAGCAACACACCAGCTTCCCATGGTGCAGACAGCCAGCCATGAAACCAAAGACACTCAGGCTCCTGCTCCTCAGTCCATGAACATCCATCTTCACTCTTTGCTAACACACCCTCCCATGCAAAAAGATTAACTGTTCCTGCCTCCCAGACTATCCTTGCTAAGAGTTATAGGTGTGGATGTATCATTGTTTCAGCTTCAGATATGCCTTTCCCCACTGCAAGTCAGTAAGATACACCTTTCTCTCACATGTATGTTATCTGGTATTTCAAAAGAGTGAGAAAGATAAGAGGAAGAAAAAGATGCACATGATTTATAGCTGTTCCTGGCCAATTGCCTGAACACAGGCTGCCAGAGCATATTTTCTCACAATTGTCTGGCAAAAATTGCTAGCACATTATGAGGATAACTTGCAGCAGTGTATTTGTTCTGGATTCAATTTTTGCCTTATTTAATTTTAATAGCTATAATAAAAAATCTTCAATAAATACAGCTGATCTGCAGAAGATACCTAATTAAAAAGGATGCCAGAGCCCAGTGCTGTCCCCTGTTCCCACAGCAACAAGAGCAGAAGAGAGCATGCAAGCAAAGAGGCAGAAGGAGTGCTTTTCCTCCACTAAGGATCTGCTCCACTTCCCCTGAGGGAGCTTCCCAGGGATTAAACTTGAAGGCAAACAGAGGATAGCCGTGAGAAAGAGAGGAAGCAATAGAAACTCTTAGTGAGATTTAGGTGGGGTAGCAAGAGAAATAATGTGAGCTGAGGGCCACACAAGAAGCCCGTGGTGGTGGCAAAGGCATTTTAAGGAGTCCCCACACTCATCACCTCGACCTGGGTGTGTATTGTCACCTTGCACCCTGCCACTCCTCAGTAACACCCTGGGAGAACACAAACCACGCCACTGCTCCAGCTCCAAACAGGGTAAAACATCCAGCCTGGAGCATCTCTCCACCAGAGGCAGCATCATGCACCAGCCCTCCTGAGGGAGATTCATTGGACACTAACTGAAACCTTACGTAAAGTCATCTCACAGCCCCTCCATGCCTTTGAATGTGGACTGGGACATGTGGCACTGACACTCCCACCAAGGGAGGAGGACAAAACCAGGCCTTTTTAAATCTCAGTTATGGCACATGTTTAATCTGCCAGGATACCATATCAAGTCAAGCTGCAGAAGTCCTTTCCAAACACTTTAAAAATGCATATCTGTTTAAAAAAAACCCAAAAAACCAAAAAAACCCCACAAACCCAAAACCCCCACCAATCCAAAACCCAAGAAAACAAAACAACAAAATTAGCAGAAGAAATATTGATTTGCTGTATCTACTTTGAAAAATTTCCCAGATACAGCAAGATGAGATATTAATGAGCTAGATCAAAAATCATGAAATCCTCAATGTCCATCACTTCCCTGACTTGTCACTATAGTCAGAGCTTTCCCTTTCCCTTGTGCAGCCATTTCCATGCAGAACAGACCTTCCTGCAGATACCCTCCTCTCCTGAAATCAGAATACGACCCTGGGGTAAGGCTGGGCCAACACTCTCATCTCCACAAGCTGCAGGCTTCCCTGTGACAGGAGAAGTGCCCCATTCCCCACAAACCTGCACTATTTTTGTCCCTGTCCACAAGTAGCAGGTGCTCCTGGTGCAGCCAAACCTCGGCAGGCCCACAAAGTACTCGTGGCTGTCATCCCTTGAGCCTGCCCGGCCGCTTTGCCTTTATCTCCCCTTTGATGTTTGCTACCCACCAGCCTGAGCCACACCACAGGGACATCCCCAGCACCCGGCACAGACAAGGAGCTGGAGTCACTTCAGGGCTTGTGTCATGAACTCAGAAGAGAGAACTCAGGGCAGACTTCCATTGACAAGGAAAATACATGAATATAATGTTCCAACCGAAATTGCTGTCAGGATACCTACAGCTGTGTCTCTCCAGGTTAACAATCCTCATACTCCAGAAAAAACAGGGGAAGAACCACCACTTTTAGGGCACTATTAATAAAGCTTACATTTTTTGAGTCAGGTTTACAAGTAGGTAATAGCTCCGTAAGTGTTTTATCATGTCCTTTGCTGGCTGTCATTGTGCCATGTACACACATATGCTCTGCACCCCCCAATTAAAATCTCTCAACTTTGGCTCTGGAAAGAAACATCTTTAAAAATCCTCTCAGCTAATTGAGAAGCTTTTCAAATTCTCCTTGGTAAACCACAGTCCCTTATTCCCACTCTCCACAACTTGCAACATGGTCATTAAATCTTTTACAATAATATATCCGGTTTACTCCTGTCCAGCTGAAGCCTCTAATGAGGCTTGCAGAAAAAAACCCCACATCTCCCAATTCACAAAGAGAAGAAGAAAATAAACTCCATCTTCTTTGGGTTGCACTGTGTGTCAGACCTTAATGGGCACACTTCAAAGCCAGGAGGAGCCTTTGGAAGCGCTGCCCTCTGGATCAAATGCTCAGCCCCAAATTGCCAGGCTAAAGCAGCAACTCCTGCTCCACATCCCCTCCCTGCATCTCCTGGGGACACTCACAGATGCTGCTTGTCTCCAACCCCCCGTACTAAGGGAATTGAAAGGAGGAGCTGGGAGAGAAGATGGATAGAGCAGAGAAAGAGCATTGCCTGTGAAAATGCACCGGCTCTGTCACGCACACAGAAACCACCCCAGGGGCTGAGCACAGCTGCCCTGCCCCACTGCCCAGGCCATGGGGTGGAGCCCAAACACGGGCATCTCTTTGCCCTGCCAAATCAGCACCTACTGAGCACTGGGAGCAACAGCTCCTGAGGGCAAGGGGTTTGATGAACCATGGGAATAGGCTCATGGGCAGGCAGGTTTGAACCTCTAACAGGGGCAAACACAGAAGGCTCAGCTGATGGATCAGACTGGAAACCCATGTGTGGGGCAGACTGGAGGGTGGTTTCCAATGCAAAAGCTCTGATCTAGTCTGCTTCTCCATATCTGAGCACTGTGAGTGTGGTCCAGCAGAGAGCACAGGCCAGCAGGGGCCCAAGGGCTGATACTTCTGCCCAGACAGTGCTCACAGGAAGGTGACCCTTCAGGTAAGCAGCATCATCTGAGTTTTTAATGAACTGAAGTGTAGCCCAATATGAAAGTGTAAAAGCCTGTGTGTTTAGGTGTCTGACTGACTCTGAGGTTTAAATCCGTTTATTGCTGGTGCAGAAATGTCAGGAAGCCTTGAAGGTTACAGCAGTTAATGGCTTTTACCATGGGTTTTGCTCAGCAGCTGAATTTTTGAGAAAGAGTGGAAAGAAAGGCTCAGCAGCCACGAGAAGGGATGGTGCTGGGCACAAAGGGCAGCCAGGAGCTGCCAGCACAGCCCTGGAGTGGAGCAACGTGTGGTTGAATATATTTTACAGGCACAAGGCAGCAAGCACCACAGGCAGCAAGCACACCTGAAGGAAGCCAAATATCAGGTAAAGCTGATTTTCTAAGTTTTTCTTTAAGTCAGGTTTGATATTCTTCTAGCTGCAGGTTTTACAGCAAAAGGGCAAGGACACAGGAGATGGCCACCTGCATTGCAAAGTACAGGAAATAACGAGGAAAGGGCATTGTGCACAGTATCAGTCGGGCACCTGGGCTATCAGAGATCAGCTGAAATGTCAGCAAGCCAGTTGCACTCTGTTTAAACAGGGGAATATTCCCAGCTCATAATGACCCCACCAACCCCGTTCCCTGCTCATGGTGGTCACACTGGGACCAACAGGGCCTCCACTGCCCACTGTCCCTGAAGGAACTCACAGTACTTTCTATTCTGGCTGCCTGTTTTCTCAGCAGGAAAAGGCTTTAGAAACACCACAACAGAAATAATTTTGGACAGTAATGGGCCATAAATTGATGCTGTGCAGAAATA
This sequence comes from Cyanoderma ruficeps, assembly GCA_008694505.1. Classification (NCBI taxonomy): domain Eukaryota; kingdom Metazoa; phylum Chordata; class Aves; order Passeriformes; family Timaliidae; genus Cyanoderma; species Cyanoderma ruficeps. Next base: position 11,613,526 of record VZDJ01000049.1, on the reverse strand, counting down.
GGTGGAATATGGGCATTTTTGTTGTGGAAATAAAAGTTTACGTGCCGTCACATCATTGACTTGAGTTCTTAGGGAAGTTTCTGGGTTGAATCCAAACCTTGCCCAGCTCAGACCTTCTCTGGCCTAAGCCTGGCACTAAGCAAACCATGTGTGGGCCCTGATTAAAGCCAGGCTGCTGCATAACACAGTCTGTAGCACATTAAGGTGCAATTGTTAACGAAATCCTAACCCAGTGCACCCAATTCAAGATCTGCTCTGCAGAATTAGGGTAATCCAGAAAAAAAAAATTTAAAAATCGACTCCTTGGTACTAACATGAATTTGCTAACAAGTGACATGAGAAGAAAAACAGGTCCTAGAAATCTCTCAGCTCTTCACTTCTGCTGCACACAGCAGGCACCAGATACCCTCACATCTTTGAAGAGTGAAAAAGGCAGCCCTGAAAGGGCATGAGCAGCTGGGATGCCAGTCAGTGATGAAAATCAAATCACAGAATCTTTTCCTAGGTTCATAGTGATAAAGGGTCGATAGAAGCACTGGGCACATCTAATGGCAGCCTGTAGAGCATGGCCAGCAGCCACCTTCCACAATTCCTACATTATCTCAAAATTCATCATCTGGTGGATAGGTTTGTTTATTATTTTGGGAACAGTATGTCCCAATTTAAACAGATGTCATCCCTTCCGAACCACGGGCTGTGAACTTTGCAAGGACTTGGAAGGGTAACTGAGAGAACTTGGGAATATTGCAGGAGTCCAAATAACTGAAAACAGATTCAAAGTTTCTCCTTGTAAATAAAGGTCATTGCACAGTCTTACAAGGTGCTTTTTGATTGTCACATAAAATCTAGACTATCTAAATGCAAATCTTTTCTTATTTACTTAAAAGACAAAGAGGAATACATTTAGACTGGTCATCTGGTCATGGAAGAACCTATCAGATTTATCCACAGTTACAAAGCCTGATTAATCACTGAATTTTTCTACTTATATGTGGGTGGCTGCTAATACTGATTTCGTTATGCAAGAATTATAAATATTCTCACTGAGAACTAATGACTTAATTTAGATGCACCAGCAGGATACAAATAGCTCAAGGTTTTCCCAGCACACGAGGAGCAGTAGCCATGCAGAAGGTAATTACCTGGGTCTAGAAATAAGTGGTTTTGAAGAGTGATAGCCCATTAAAGCAGGGACTGCAAAACACCCAAGAGCTCACAGTTAAAGCACAATTCACCACGGGGGAATACTTGTGACTGTGGAAGGAAGGGTTATGTGTGCAACCAGAAGCTTATTAGGTGTTCAGGGTCTTTTTATTCTGATACTATTTATATATGTCTGGACATATCAGTGCCCTAACTTGCCATCTTTTTAAGAATCAATAAAAGCACCCAAATGTTACAATGCCTTAATTTTTCTTCCTTGATGCCTTGAAAGCCATGTTATTAAAGTCCAAGTTGCTTACCACCATTCAAGTCCTGTGCAAGTGTATTTTCTAAAAGGGCCTCAGATTCATGGGGCAATGGGGGAAGATAAGTATTTCAAGTCTAAAAAGCAACTTGCAAACTAAAAATGGGGTCTTTGGACCATCTGCTCATCAGTGATCATTTTCTCCATCCTTCTCTCTGTGAATTTCTTTGTGCTCCTGCACTACCAGAACTGAAGAGGCCTTTTCACTCCATTTTGCCCGTTTCAGTACTAATAACTCAAGATCAGCAATGGCCACTCTTAGAGGGAAAGGAAGAAAAGGAAGCGCTTACACAGTAACCTGTGTCTGGTTGCATTTGTGGATTTGAGCTCCAAGCACATCCACAGACAAACACACATTTCTTCCTACTTTAGGCTCACTACAGGGGATCAAAATAATTTCTCCAAGCAGGGTCTGGAAAAGGTGGATGAGACTTTGAGAGCTATTACCAGTAAACATCCTGCAAATTCCCCAGATCTGTGAAGTCCTCAGAGGAACTGTCCCTGCCTGCAAACATGACACTGAGGACAGGCACACAGCGTTTGTGAAGGGCTGGGAATTGCTGGTAGCTTCACCCACGTGTTCCTTTGGAGACCCACTACACCAGGATTCATTCAGCCTTCTCCCCTTGCTGAAGGCCCAGGACTTTCCCTGTTTTCCCACCATCATCCCTTCATCAAGAAACACGATCCATGGGAGAAACCTCCCTCTCTTCCTTTGTGTACTGCTGTTTAACAAGACTGATTTCTACTCAGGTGACACTTATGACATGCCTTCTTGAACATCATGAAGAACTTGAGTTCTTGAACATCTCAAGCTGGGGCTGACAGATGTGCCTGAAGCTTTTCATTTGCTTGATTTTGTTTTTCTGCCTTTTTCCAGATTTTGGAGCCTGTGAGGTCCCCATATCAGGGGGTCAGCAGTGGCATCACGGCCACAAAGCCACCAGACAGAGCAGCTCTGCCAGTCTGTGAGTGAGCAGCAGAGCTCACTCTCCTCACAAGGGCACAACCCCCCTGGCAGCTGTCCAGGCTCCCTGGCCAGTTTGTTGTGATGCTGGTGTGCAAAGCTATTTATGTTCCCTTCTTGTCAGGAGCTCTCTGTGAGCCCCCATGGTCTGTAGTGTAATTTGCTATGAGATTTGTAACACTGGGATGTGCAGATCTTTCCTTACACAGAATAGCAGCATAAATCTCATTTAATGAGCTCTTAAGTGACTAACAGATATCTGTGAGCAGCTATTTAAAGGACAAGCCCTACTGGGATAGGAATGGGCACAATGCCATTGCCCTCATGGCTCTTCACCAAAAAGCCCTTTCCAAACACCAATTTCTGCTTCATTCATGCTTCATTTTTTCCCCTTTATTAGCTCTGCTACGTCCTCTGCAGGCCTACAGCTGATCATTCAGATCAACTGAAAACTGAAACCTCTTCTCAGCATTTGTAGTCCAGATTTTTTCACACTTCATTGTATTTCATTTTTGATAACAGAAGACATTCAGGACACCATGTGCTGAATGGCTTCATTCCCATCCACACCTTCTCTAGATATAATTTGAAGGGAGAAACAGAACAGTTTGGGCTCATTCTTGGTACAGAATTCACAAGGACAGCAACAATAGGAAGATGCCAGGTTGACAGAACCACAACACTAACTCACCACTGGTCACTATCAGGTGAAAAACTGCACCACTGCCAGCTCCTCCTGCCATTTTCTGTAGGTGTTTTATAACCATATACCAAGGTTTTGGCATATTTCCTTTTACATCTCTCCTTTTCCAGGGCAGGGGTCCAGGGGAAAGCCCATTGCCTGGGAAGCCAGACCTGTGGATGGATCAGACTGCTGGCCATTTCCATGAGCAGGATCTAATAATTACAGCAAACCCCACCAAACCAAACCATAGATTAAAGTTGGATGCACTTTGCATTTAGTCACACTCAAGGCATGGGGGCTGGGTAGTTGCAGTGAGTCGGAGATTTCCAGATAAAACATCCGCTTTTGGGAAGATGCCTATCTATAATGAATTGTTAGCAGTTAGGCTGTTCTGTCAAAATAAAACTCCTTTAATCTTTCAAAGAGAATCCTGGGCCATTTAATTGATTAGCAGCTTTCTAATGAGAGGATTAAGTACACAGTAGATAACTCAGATGATTGACAGCTCTACTGCACCAGCCTAAAACAAGATGCCTCCGTTTTCCCAGCACACGCCAATTAAATGATTAACTATTGTTTACTGGGAATGGGAGGATTACAAGACAGTAGGTGGATTTATTAGCAGAGAAAGGAAAACACTCCTACACAAAAGAAAAAGATTATTTTGAATGACTAACAGCCATGCCCCTGCAAAGCATAACTAGAGCTAACCGAGTTATTCACTCTCAGGTTACACTCCAGCCCTTCTCCCTTTATCAGACCATTTGTCAGTTTATCCAGTTATCTCCAATGTTCTCATCATTTCCAGGTGTCTTTTGCAGACAATTTTCTGAGTTTATCATGTAGATAGTTATAAAACTGCTCGATATTATCACTGAGGAAAAGGTCATTAGCTCATATAATAGACAGAATCTCACTTCTCTGGAGCAGGAGACCAAGATGTCTTTTAACAAGCTGGAGCTGCTTCATTAGCATCTTTTAGTACATGTAGGCACTGAATCAAATCACCTAAACACAAGTACCTGAACATGGCAGGGGCAATAACGTGGTTTAGCATCTTGCAGCAAGAACATCCAATTTTACATGAATTAACAATTTATGGGAAAATTTTGGAGGAAGGGGGAGGAGGCAAATGCTTTTGAATTCACACTATCAGGCTCCATAGTTACCGTGTCTGAACCAGTCAGTTTGCTTTAACACAATATTTAACACAATATGCCATTTTTACCAGGCTGGGGGAAAAAAAAAATCAAGATGCTGAAAAGATTTCCAAATTTATGACCTCTTGACTGCACATTAAATGAGACTACTCCTTAATCTTACAATCCCTTCCCTTGCCTTTTAGGTAACCCTCTAACCATCTGATCTCTGCATGGAAAAAGTTAAATGAGATGTTGTAGTTGAACCAGATGTCGAGAGACAAAGTTTTGTTCAGACTTTCTCCTGCCCTATTTTCATGGAGTTCCTACCCAGGTCTATAAAAGTGGTTTTAGCACAGCTGAGGAAAGCAAGGGCTGCCAGTTCTGGGTAAAGCTGCCAGCACTGCCTGCCCTGGGAGCTGTGTCCCCAGTGTGCCACCATCACACAGCACTGGGGAGTGATCCACCTCAGCTGGGTCATTGGAGGTCAAAGGCCCTGCCAGACAGGAACCTCTGCAGCTGTGGAGACCACAGAAGCATATCAACAGAGTAAAATACTTTGACAATCTGTGGACTTGTGTTTTTAACAGTCTATCCAGGGCTCAGGGCCCCATCCTGGGATTCTGACAAAAACGAAAAGTGTGAGATTTTCCTTTTTTCTCAGAGGGCTGTGCACAGCACCTGCTGTGAGACACAAGAGCAGCAGGCTGACGTTTTCCACTGTTCCTTAGAGCTGTAACAGGTAAAGCCATGAATAGGCTGAATTTCAACAAATCAATAAATTAAAGTCCAGAATGTCAAAGGGAAAAGTGATCCCCGGGGATATAAAATACAAAGATATTACCTCTGGCTCTGGAAACCTCTGAGCCCTAGTTTTCAGAGAGGCTGTACTAATGGAAATGTTCTCGCACATCTCCTGCAGCAGCTGCTGTGAGCTGCAGGAGGCTGGAGAGGGGCTGTGGGGAGCTGTGATCCCAAAAGGCTGCAGAGGGACACACTCAGCTAATTATAATGAGTGGCAAACTCTGTTATCCAGAGCTCATCAAATATGAATGGCTGGCGAGACTGGTCATCATGGCTAGCAAGTGTTGTGTCAGGACAAAAGCAGCACCTAAATAAATGTAAGGAGACCCACTGGAGGTTGGACATCCTTCAGAGGACAGCCCCAGGCTCACAGACAGCCCTGCTCCGGGGGACTGGAGAGCAGGATGCCCAGACTGACACGTGCTCCTGTGTGTCACCTTGCAGGAGCCAGCCTGGGGGGAGAGGCGCCACTTAACTCCGGAGTGCTTTGTGCCAGCCTGTTCTCCATGAAAAGGGAAGGGCAGCATGAGTGCTGTGGAGAGCACCCACTGTGCTGCCCAAACACTGTAGCTGTAGGTCCCTTGCACTGCAAGCAACAAGAGTGGAAGCAGAGATGGAGACAGCTCCTTCATCAAAGAGCATCTGGGCTTCCTTCAGACATCCAGCTGTTCTCCCTGCAGTGCACATGGAGGGTTAGGAGAGGCAGGACAAGTTACCTTCTCGGTGCTCAGTGGCATTGGTCTCCTCACCCCCTGCAAGTGCAGCCCCTGCTCTCACCCTTGGCAGTTCAAATACCTGCCCAGCACCCTCTCTGAAGTCAGTCAGTCTGGTGCCAAGAGCATAAACTCATTTTTGCCTCTCCACTCTCCTTGCATCACACAGCTGCTCAGCTTTTCTAAGCAACAAACTTCAATAGCTCATTACTCTGTCAGTTGCCATAACCAAGTGCCCACAGTTATATGGCATTTACTGATTATTTATGGCCAGCTGACAGCACCCTCCTTACCCAGGGGTAGCGAAGATACAGATCTGTGGGCACCAGCAGAAACCAGGTACTCCCTTTCAAGCTGGAAGAGAACAATTAAACTCCCCCCTGTGCTCCTCTGCACAACCCTCCCACAAGTCCCTTTGCAAACACTCAGAGTTTTGATGCATATTTCATTTTCTTCTTGTACAACAGGGAAAGAATAGATAGAATAGATCCCAGCTTTGGGGATTTTATCTAGGAGCTAAAATAAAACTGCTTTTGAGGAAAGATTCTAGGATTGGGCCCACTGACTCTTCTTTCCTTAAGCTTGTTATCATACCAGTTCTCTCTTTCCAAGGCATTTAATGAAGACTCGTCCATGTTATTCCAAATGTAAAGACCTGGCTGGGCTCAGTGCAGGTGTTCAGCTTTCCACAGGCACAGACTGAAAACACACATGTTTTTGTGTGTGTTGTTCTTTGATGTGTGGGTCCAGTCCCTCAGGAACCAAACCACCAATATTCACAAGTTAGGTCTGTTTTGCAAAGCTACTTCAAGATTACCAAGGGGTGGATCCTCATTTATCACTTACCTGAGATTTATTTTTATATTGTTTTTGTGAAATTGCTCTTAATCTGGTGGCTTCTTCCATGCCAAATTGCATACTGGTATCACTTCTGTTCTAAGAATATCTTTTCCAAAGAAAAAAAACCAACAAAACCTTTTCTGATGTTTTGAGTGTATCAGTGTCTGACCCAGTAAACTGAACAACATTTAAACACTTTGATGTTACTATCAGGAAAAACGGTAATACTGACAATAGTTCAATCAAGAAATGTGAAGTATGAATGCACAGACTTACCATTTTTGTCAGCTCTTCTGAAGATCTAGAATTGAAAGAGAGAGAGAAACGTGTTTATTGCATTGTCCAGCATGGGGAGGTGAAGCCCTTTGCACCAGGACCACGTTCAGCCCCACACACAGGGCAGCTTCAAGTGCTCCAACGCCTCAAGACCCAATTCAGGCTTTACTGAGCTCACCCTCCCCAAGACTCAGCTCATCTCCCCCACAGCAACACAACTAGAATAGCTGGTGGAAATGCTTTCAGCACTTCCAGCACCTCCCTCATTTAAGAAAGCTGAAACCATGAATCCAACACTAGAAAAATACACACTAAAAAAAAATTACAACAGCCGAGCAACCAGTCCAGACAATTTCTCTGGAGTCAATAAAATCGTTTAAACCAAGTTTCACAGCTCTGCACTTCTGAAAAAAAATATTAACAACATCTTTTTAAAGCAAGTCTCCTGAGTGGGAAGGAAATTATATTTAGACTTAAAACTACAGCGTGGAGGAATAGCCCACAGAGAGGAATCAAATAGCCATTTCAGAAAAAAATTGCAATAATGTGTAGTACTGTAGAACTTGCCAGGGAGAAAGAGAGCAGAAACAACTGCTATTTTTCTCACTGGTCTCATCTGAGGAATATTCCCTTAATACTGATACCAAAATCAGCTGGTTTGCAGGGCCCTTGCTCTGAGTTTTTAACCATACACACTGGTTACACATTCATTAGCTATCCCCACTTACTTGATGAGTATGTATTACTTTATTTTACATCAGAAATCCTCTTATGGATCTTTGGGGTCCATCTTCAACACCTGGTGTCCTTTTTATGTGGCTGTTCCTCGATCCCCACTTTTGAGTAAGCCAAATATCTTTGTTTTCCGTAAGTTCTACTTTGTCACCTCTGCAGAGCTGAGCTGGCATCCTGCTTGTGTTTTGCATGACTTCTGCATCCCTAAGTTACATCCTTCATCTCCTTCTCCAGGGCTGTGCTATTTTGCTCCACTGTCCTTGCCAACAAAATACAATTTATAGCAAAAGGCTTGTTCAAAGGCTGGAAACTTACAGGTTCCTGCCAAAAATGGCTGCTAGCACAGGTTGGCCATAAATTACCAAAAAATTAACATGGGCAGAAATGGTAAAATATTCTCATCATCTCTTCAGGCCTGACCCTATTAATTTGAGCAAGAGCAGAGATTTTAGTTGTACAAAGAAATTTCCCTGAGGAGGGAATAAAAGCACCAGCAAGACAGATCAGAGTCAGCCGTAAAATAGAATCTCATATTTTCTGGGTCACAAAACCATTAAAAAAAATAAAGCATCAGAAGAGAAACTGCTGCACAAAACAAGAACCCCAAGAGACAAATTGAATTGCAGAATATGCTATTTCACTGAATATGGCTTAATTAAGGAACATTAATCATTCTTTTGTCCAAAGTCCTTGTGAGGCTGTGCAGCCTGGGGCAGAGTCAAAGCAGGATTTTCTGGTGAACTTCAGCTGAGGCAAAACTCTTCTGCCTGAGCCCAACCAAAGCATTGGGAGTCACGGAAACTGCCTACAAGGATTACAGCTTGTGACCAAATCAAAACTCCTCTCGTGCTGACCTCCAGTTTTTTAGAGCAATAAGAAGATTTGGGAGGGAAAATCCTACCTCTCTCAACACTTACAGATTTCATTGAAGTTAAAAATGGCTATTGAAAGGGCAGCCAGCAATGTCTTGTCCATGGGAAGAAGGAATAAATCCCAGCAGGACCCCAGCCAGCCGCATGGCTTCAGCACATATCCCTCACCTGTGCTCTGTATGCCCTGCCCACTGTATCAAATATTCCTCTTTTCATGGCTGGGCCACCCAAATCTTCATTCTCCACGAGCAACTCCAGATGAGGCATGCCCCTTCCTGGATGGTGATTATTTCTGGGCTTTTGTTTCATCAATACATCCTTCTGTTGCTCTTCCCAATGCTTTGAAACCAAGGCAGCCTAGCACAGAAGGAGAAATGCCTGTCTTAAGGTCCCAGGGGAGATCATCCCACTAAGGACAGCTGGCAGACCGAGAATGGGAAGGCAAAACCAATAGGTAAAATGTAGATTAAAATGGAAGGGAGGCTCAACCTGCAGTGCTCTGCTCCATGGAGCTGTTTACCTTGCAAGGAACACTTGGAGAAACTTTGGAAAAAACAATTAAGAAATTGAAGAAATGTTTAGAAATTGAAGTACTTATATCCAGCTTCACTAAGTGAATATTTTAGGGCTTTAACTCTCCCAGATACTCCCTGAAGTATGACTATTTGTAAATGAATGTGTTGATGAAAGATCAGTTTGGCTGTGTTACTTATCAAAGTTGGTTCTACAGGACCAAGGTGCCTGGCTTTTTTTATTGCTAATGAGCAGGATTTATTCTTTCAACTAAATTGAACCACCTAAAATTTGCACACATTAAAAAAAATTAAACTGGGACACCCGGAGGGAAAAAACAATGTAAGACAAAGTCATCTGTCAGCAGAGGCAGGCACTGCATCAAGGTATGAACACCGGAATGAGCATCGGGAGGCTGATAAAGATGTAATACAGTCTGTGATAGCTTGGCAGTGCTGCCAAAAATGCTGCTGCTGTGAAGACCCAGGATTTATGCTCTAGCTCAGCAGAGTGCCCTCCCCCACACAGCCCAGAGACACCGTCTGCTCAGGTCTTGGATTAGTTGTTCCACTGTGGGAAGGAGTTGGTGGGCTTCTCATAAGGGAAAGGTGTAAGATCTGGGGGTGGCAGGGAAACCACAGCCCCTCACAGCTTCCCTATGGACCACAGAGCAAACCCATGGTGGTGCCAGGCTCCCAGGGAGCTGGGAGCAATGTCAGCTCCCACCAGCTCCAGAAGAAGGGAATACGAGTGAGGATGCTGTGTCATCTCCGAGGCAGAGGCTGCAAAGCCCGTCCACCCCGCAGCCGTCCCGCGGCTCCCAGCGCTGACATCCCCACTCAGCAGCAAAGTCACTCAGACTGAGCCAAGGCAGCAGCCCGGGAGGTCAGCGGGAGAGGAGGCAATGAAATATGGATGGAGCAGGGCCCTGTCCTGCCAGGCCCTCGGCAGCAATTGGCTTCCTGTCCCTGCAGCGGGCCGGGAGCATCCCATGGGCGGGCGCTGCGCGGAGCCGCGCTCGGCCTGGCCGCGGATGCTCTTTCCGCTCCATCGCCCCCCGCTCTCCAGCCATGGGGACAGCGCACGGGTTTCGGATGGTAAATGAGAGATTATCCACTCCAAGTACCACAGCAACCGTCTCCCCCATCAGCTGCGCTTTGAAGCTATTAAGCAAAATTCCTGAAGCACGGCTAAGTCACACAGTGAGCCCACAGGATGCCCACAATATGGGCATTAAAGCATTTTATAGGATTTATACAGGCAACACATGCACTTTGCTGTCTGTGGCTTACTTAACCCATTTACCAGCGGTTTAGATGAATATAAACACTATTTTCTCTAGAGCAAAGAACTTGTGTCAAGATTTCCAATAGGTTTTCTCTAAATATACGTTTTTACTGTACTCTCAAATGGCTACTATGGATATTTGACTGCCAGAAGTAAGCAATTCAAAACCCTGGTGGTAATAATAAACTTGAAAAAAAAAAAATGATGGCTTCAAATTTAAACATTTAGTTCTGCCTTCTCAAAGCTCCTGGGTGAGAACATGCCACACTTAGGCTGCTTAATGAAAGTTTTCTCATGAATTTTATTACATTCACAATAGCACTCCCCTAAGAAGCCCAAGAATTATTGCAGGTTTGTGGAGTTTATAATCTCTTCACCAGGTTAATATGATGTTGATTTAAAATAGAATGCAGCTGAGCTGAAATTTTTTTCCATCATAATTTGGGTGCAGAATCAAGGACAAACATAATCATGTCTCATGCATGAGGAAGGTCTAAGGATGAGAAGGCATCCAATAAAAAAATTATTGATCCTTATACCATGTTCCTGCATTCCTTTTCTGGCTTTCTCTTCCTCTTCTACAAGTCTTGACACTTCTTTTGGAGTTCAGACAAGGTTTCATATCACGTATGGCCTTTAGGCCTGAGGCACCAGCAGGAATTTCCTCTTCTTCAGCCTCTCTCTGTTGCTCTTTCTGGTGAAAATGTGAGAAAATAATGACCAGAAGCTTTGTCACTTTGGTCTACATCTTTAGACTGTCTCAGGCTAATGAGCATTCCTCATGCAAGGAGTAAGTTTTTATTTTGGTGTTCCAGTCAGGAATCTGTCGCTGGTGTAGAAATACTGCCCCATCTGCGGTTGTTCCCCACAAAACGAGGTTGCTGCAGAGCTCCAGGTCTCTGGGCATTTTCCCACTTCAAAGCAGATCCTTTTTCTTTTTCCCTTCCTCCCCAAGAGAAGAGCAGCTGACACTGTGTCCCAACCTCTGCTTTCACTCTTACCTTCTCTTTAGACTTTACCTAGCTGTCCCAAATTAAAGTTGCATGAGAAAGGTAAGAGTTGCATCTGATGTTCTGACCTGCTGACGTTCAGCACTAGAAGTTACTTTTCTGTTCAGCTTCATTTCAAGCACCCACATCCAAAGCCCTGAAGATCAGAGGAGGACGGATGGACCCTCCTGTGTGATTGTGTACCTTGCAGGGAGCAGTTCCTGAGTGAAGAGAGCCTGGCCTGCCCTGGCCCTCCTCTCCAGCTGTGCCTGCAGGTACAGCTCAAGGGAACGATATCAAACCATGGATTTCACAAAGGGAGGACTAAGGAGGAGGAAAATAGCCCTCCCAGTTCACTCACAGTGAGAAGGTAAACAAGGACAAAGGAAGGGGAATGAACCAACCTTTTAAAAAAAACCCCAACAAACAAAATAAAAAACGGAAGGAAAAAGGTCAAAACAGAAGAGGGGCGAGAAGGGATTCCTGGGATTCTTGTGGCTGCAAGAGCCTTGCTATTAAGAGCTGCACTGGAAATCATGTCATTGACAGAATGGTTGGAAAACTGGCAGTTCTGGATCTACATCTGGAAATGCACCATTGGCACAACCCAAATTCTCTGTATCTTCTATCCCAACCCCTCACTCAATCCTATGGGGCTGAAGAGGCACAAACCAGATTTGGCCACAAAAGCGAGGTTGCAAGAGGAGCCCTGAGAATGAGAGATGGATTTGAAATTATCTTCCTGTCAAAGAATAAAAATCAGATAAGGGTCAAATTAGTTTTCAGCAAATGACGGGGTAGATAAAACAGAAAGCTTCATCTGACCTGAAATGAATGGAACTGTGTTCTTCAGGAGTGTTTAAAATAAAGTCAAAAATCATTGCATTTAGTCCCCATTGGCAAGAAAGGAGGCAGGGAGGCCAATGCTGCTTGGGGCTCACAGTCCTGCCATGGGGATGCTCATTCCTAACCAAGGCTGATCCTTATTTTAGAAGCCAAGCAGGAGATGAGTTGTGAACCAGATGGATCATCTTCACCTGCAGCTGCTGAGGCCGAGCAGGCCTCACGTGCTCTGCTCACACCTCTGCTGTCCACACAGGCTTCTGGCAGTGACACGAAGGCAGGAAGAGATGAGCAACAACAGTGGATCAGCCAGTTCTGAAGAACAACGCCTGCCTAGACATTTCCTACACCTCGAGAGCCATCCACCTCAGCCCAGCATTGCACTCATTCACACTCAGCAAATACAGTCTCACATTGGCTTACCCACAGAGGACAAATACTCACACAGTTTATCCTCCTTTTCATAAGCATTGTGACTTTGAGGGTTTGCTCTTGACTGGAAATGCCACCATCTCCTCTTGTGGGTTGGAGCAGCACTGTGGCAGATTTTAATAAAGGGGATTTGTCCTTGTGGGTGCAGAAAGCATTAGATATCCCGTGTCTATCCACAGCTTGTGCTGTGAGTGGGAATACCTGCTGCAGATTGCACATGCTGCCAGCCCTGAGCCTTGGGCTCCTGCAGCTGGAGCACACCCAGAGAAGGCACCCAAGGGTGGGCACAGGATGGGTACAGACCCCTTGCTCAATCTCAACCCCTTATGATGATTTGACCAATGTTGTGAGAGCTTAGCATTCATTCATTCATTCATTCATTCATTTATTCATTCATTCATTCGAGCTGAACTAGTAAACATTATTCAACCTTTTTTAATCCTTTACCTAAAAGGCCAGAGGCAAAATAAAAGAAAAACACTGAAGCCAGCCCAAAGTTAAGATTCATCCTCCAAGTGGCAGTAAGCCAGGTTGATGGCAGAACACATCTTACCCCTTTGCTGCATTTTGTTCCTCTTCAGCCCTCAGTTTTGTCCCACAACAGCACAGTTGTGTTTCATTAGTGGAAAGAGCACAGGGAAGTTTGTTCTGAAACACCAGACACCCTCATGGAGGAGTCAGAACAAGAAAACTGGGGATGGATGAATTAAAAGAAAGCCAGAAGAGGAAGAAGAAGTTACTAAGAAACTATTAGTGTCAGAGTAATTTTATCTAATTCGTAACCAAGCCCAAGCTTTCCCCTCCTCCCTCAGCCTCCAAGAAACTGCCTACACAGAACACCAGCTCATGAAAACGTGTTAGCTGAACATAAAATCTTACAGGTCTTTTACTTCATCCTCCCCCATGGAGAAGCAGCACTGCTGCATGGCTGGGACTCGCTGCTTCCCCAGCACATCCATCAGCAAAAATGTGAAGGAGTTAAATGGAAAACAGGTTATCATCCCTGAGCATTCAGTGGGATGCTTGTTACTTTCATGCTAATGTGTGAAAATTAAGCTAAATACCTGTTCCCGGTGTTTAAACCCTTTGTATGGAAAGGGGGTCTCACAGTGCACTTGACGAGCCCATTACAGCAAAGCCACAGCTTCAATTGGCTTTGCTATTGTGACTGGAGAAAAAGGAGAAAATCAAGTTTTAAGGAAGGAGGGAAAAAAAACACCCCTAAGCCCTCAAGTCTTACATTTCCAGAATCCATTTCTACTTTCAGCAGATGAGAAAGGGCTCCCAGTACCTTTGTGAAAGGGAAAAATGATCAGGAGCTGCTCTATTGTACTTCCCACTGAAATAATACAATGCTCTACTGTGTTTCCCATTCTGAAAGTTCACGGCTCTTTTCCTAAGCTCAAACCTCAAAGTGGAAAAAAAAATCACTTAAAGATGGTAAAATTGAATGGATAAGATACCATTTTGGTGGCAAAACCCTCCTAGCTCAAGAAACCTCTTACATAAATATAATGTTGCTTCCTAATTGCATTTGTGCTCTGAAACTCAGATTCCAAATTATTGCAAAATTTTGGCACTTTCAGGGCAGATTAAAAAACAAAACAAGCAAAAAACCTAAAACAATCCAATGAAAATAGAAAAAAAAAAAAGAAAAACATAAACCCCCCCCCAAAAACAATTCCACCAAAACAACCCAGGAACTCCCCCCCAAACAAGTTAACTTTAAAGACATAAGGGTGTGAGTTGCACTTGTCGTTGCAGTTTCCCTGGAAGCTCATTCCCCCAGCCTGCAGCTGCCCACCTGCCAGTCCCTTCCCCCGGGCAGGATCATCCATCGGGTCTCTGCTCTCTGAGCTGCTTTAGGCAGCCCGCTAGAGACAAGGGTTCCTCAGGGAACCAAAATGCCTTTCAGCTCAGGGTGCTCAGAGACGGAATGAGTTTCGGACCCTCCAGCCCACCCCAAGTCTACGGGTTCAACAAATTATTTACAAAGTCTAAGGGCTTGCCTTGAAGAGCTACTACTGCTACCCTATCTCCAAGGAGAGCATGAGTTATCCTTTACTACAGCCAATGCCTCAGTAGTTTATTTTTGCATTCACTACTTTTTTTTTTTTTTTTAAGCTAGGAGATGGCAAAACAGAGGATCTATGTGTTTAATTGCTAGACGCTGCAGAAAGGCTGTAATTACACCATTTGCACTCCGACTGATTCCACCCCATTCTCCCAATTCATTTAAGTGCAAACAGCCTCGTTATTTCCCTAATCAGAAAGTCTATAAATACAGCAATCGAGGCACTGAGTGCATCCCTATCAGCCCCCCCAAACCAGGATTAAGGACCTACAGTGCATCCTCATCCCAGCTGCTGGAGGGGATGCAGGACCTGGGAAAAAGGCTGCAGAACCTGGGGTACACACCCATGCTCAGCCCTTCCAGGGGGTGCAGGAAACAGGGCACCCCAAGCCCAGCCAGCCCAGAGAGTTCAGAATCCCGGCAAGAAGGATACAAGCTACATCTCCATGCCCTCCCCGTAAATAAAAGGTGCAGGGCTCAGGAGAGGAGGTGCAGAACGCAGCACTATCCACCCCATGCCCAGCCGAGTGCAGAAGATGCAGAACCGAGGGACACCTTTTCTCCAGCTGTCCCAGAGAGTGCAGGGCGAGGGGACAGGGGACCCAGGCTACCCCACAGTCCAGGAGGTGCAGTACCGGGACAACTGGGACAAGACCCGGGCTGCAATCCCGTACCCCGGGCAGTCCACGGGCACAGGATCTGGAAAGGGCTCGCTAAATCTGGGCACCCCTACACCCGAGCAGCCCGGGAGATGCAGGACCTGGGCTGCATCCCATCCCCAGCCGGCCGGGGATGCAGGATCCGGGGAGTACCCCGATGCCAAGCCCCTGGCGGGGTGCGGGATCCGGGATGCCCCCCGTGCCCGCGCAGGGTCGGGTAAACTGAGAAGCCGGGCTGCAGCCCCTTGCCCGGCTGGTCTAGGAGATGCTGGACCCGGGAAATAACTGCGATCCCCAGGGGCTCGAGTGGGTGTGGGACACGGGCAAGAGGATGCGGGACACCCACGCCCACCCAGCTGGGGATTGCAAGAGCCGGGCTCCAGCCCGCGCCCGGCCGGTCCGGGGAGCGCGGGGCGGGAGGAGCATCCCCGCTCCCGAGGCGGCGCGGGACGCGGGCGGGGGGAGGCAGGAGCCGGGATGCGGGATGCCGGGAGCACTCACATCGAGGATGACGGAGGTGCCCTTCCTCTGGGCGGCGGCGGCGCCCGGGGCCAGCAGCTCCCGCTCGGCGAGGCCCTTGTCGCCCATCCTGCCGGCCGCCCAGCGCAGCAGCCCGTCCAGCCCGCGCAGCGCCGGCGCCGGCTTCCGCAGCAGCTTCTGCACCCCGGCCCGGCAGTACCGCGCTGCCTGCTCGCACATCGCTCAGCCCGGCCTCATCCCGCCGCCGGGACTTCCCNTCCTCCTCCTTCTCCTCCTCCCACAGCCGCTCGGCGGGCAGCGGGCGGGTCCGCGGGGGGACCCGAGGGGGATGCTGCCCCAAGAGCAAGGGGGGAGTTTTGGGGTGGGGGTAGGTCAGCCCCCCGGGCTCCAACACAAACCTCTCTTTTAGGGATTTTATGTCTAAAAAGACTATATCCGTGTTCTCTCCCCTCCACACCATCTCTACACTCACAGCAGATTTTAGCAGCTCTTTGTGAGGGCAGAAGAGAACAAATTTGTTGCTAGTAAATAAAACTTGCCTGTGAACGCCTATCCCTCCTCCAAAAAGTCCCTATTCAGTGAATAGTCAGCGATTTCAGGTGGGGTATTGCAGCATCTACAGTGGCTACAGCACTAACCACAGTGCTCAGCTGGAAAATATTCCTGACCCTGTAATTCTATATTGGGAGGATAATTCTCTGAGATATTTCTCTTCTGTGTTCAGCTTCATAGGTCAAGATCTAGACTTGCAGTGGAGGCAATAAGTCTTCTGGGCAAAATCACAGTAAGTTTTCTGGACAAAATGGCACTAAATAATTTTATTTCCTACTCCACACCTGCTAGTACTCCCAGTCCAAGTTCAAACCCAGAAAGGCACCAAAGCAGGAGAGCTCAGACCCAGAAACTTGGAGGTTTCCCCAGAGTTCTGGGGTAGCCACAGGCTCCAAATGGCCTTTTCCACATGCAGCAGCCAGACCCTCTCAGTGGCAGCTCTGGAGGAATTCATGACCCATCAGGGCCATGTCCCCAGATCTGAACACCCCTGTCCCCAGAGCCAGCACACCCAGCACCCCTTGCAAGCATTGCACACTTCCCACACTGCATCCTGTGCCCCACCAATCACTGCTTCAAGTGAAGCAAACAGCATGAAACAATTTCTTTCAACAGAGCTTACACACTGCAGTTCACCAGGTTCCAGACCCTCACAAAAGCCTACCTCCAGGAATTATTTAGCTGTTTCTTCTAATCACCCATCTATATTCAGGTAAATTGGGGCGAATTTTCTGTGTTTGAGATGACAGGTGGGGAACGTGCATTTTCCTCTCAGTTGCTGCTCAAAAAAAAGTGAGTGGGAGCCCAGTTCTTTCTGCTGGAGTACATGGGAAATAGCTGGAAGTGCTTAAAAGCCTTGTAAAGAAATGAGGCACACAGAAGCCTAGCAGTAGGTCAGGACACCTAAGGGCTGAGCCCCTCTTTCACCAAGCTTTTGACTTTCTCGTTTCCTTCTCCAGCAGTACAAAACTCATGGGGGAAAACAGAGGAACTTCAGGGGTTTATGATGACTTGTGAGAGCTGTGTGGAGCACTTCAATGGCTCTGTGTTCTTTCACAGGAGTACAACCCAACCATCACTCAATTCCCAGTCACATCTCACAGCAAAGCCAAACCAAGCCACATCTTGTCCTCCTTGCCATGAGCTGGTGCCAATCTCCTGTGCCCCTCACAGTCAGAGCTACTCTGCTCTTTTGTACTTGTACAATGCTCAGATTATTCACATCCTTCTCCTTTAGACATCCCTCCACTAAATGGCTGGTTCAGACTGTATTGATCACACTCAGGTTAGGGTTATTACATATGCTTGCTAATTAAAACTATTGACTGAATAAATTTAAAAATAAGGTTCTTTGAATTTTCCTTTCTATTTTCCATGAAGATTCATTACTTGGATTTGATGTTTGAGGCTATTTCTGTGCTTTTATCAAAAACAGTTCTTGCTAATGTCAAAACCAGCTCTGTGGAATTTAAATACTCATTTTTCCTACTAAACATATCTAGATAGAAAAAGATTCTGCCATTCAGCCATTAGGAAGAAGCCAACCATTTGTACTGGACTGGGTTACTTGGGGCTATTCCCTAGCTCCTGGGAGGCTGAAATCTCTCTTTGTGGAAAAAGTGGGAAGATTGTTGCTACTTATCTCAGCCGGGTGAGGAAACTGAGGAACTCTCAAGGTGCCAGCCCGTGTCACACCACAGCCAGGGGTGGGGGCAGAGGCACAGACCTCACGTTGAGCTCTGTGTGCCAAATTCATCCCCTGCTTCCTGCCAAGGACTGCCTGTCCTGTTCAAATAAACACAACTGCAGCCAAGGTGTCGGGCCCTGCCAGCCTCTGCCACCGTCCTGTGCTGCTGGCCGTGGCACTGACCCTGGTGAGCAGCCATCCTCCAGGGCCAGGAGAGGAAACCAAAAACCCAACCAGTGATGGACAAGTGGAGACAGCAGGGTTTACTTGCTTCTTCAGCTGCAGCTCCTGGGCATCCAGCACACTTACTGCATTTCATTCAGGGTGGAGAGAGCAGGACCACCAGCAGCCACTGGCTGCCCTGAAAGCTTTATCCATAATGCAGATGCTGAGTGGCATAGGAATAAATAAGAGAGAAGAGAGAGAATGCAATTAAAAAGCACAGTTAAATGCAGGCAAAGTGCATCCCTGGGAAAGCAGCAAGCTTTAATTACAGCTTCTTGTAGGCTTAGAGTGGTCAGGCCATGAAAAGCCCAGGGGCAGCAGAGCCCAGCGTGCAGCACAGCCCCTGACCCGCTGGCATTTTGCTTCCCACGCTGTGCTGCAGGCAGAGAGCTCCAGCCCTGCCCAGCAGAGGAAGGGAGAGCTGCAGGGAAAGGCAGCAGCTGCTGCTCCACCTTCTCCACCCTGACATTTAACACTGAGCCTCCCCACTGCTGTGCTGGCCGGGCACGCGCGTTGTTCCAGACCCCTACAGGATTATAAATGATGGATCAGTTGGACAGGAAGGTTGTTGAAGGCTGTTAGATATCAGACTTATTCTCTTGCACTCCCATCTCCAAGTTCAGGAACTCCGAGATCTCAAAAGAAGAGTATTGCCCGTCCAGTTTCAAGTCTAATCTTGATCTGACAATGCTTTTTTTCTGGTGCATTTGGAGCCCAGCACGAAGTGCAGGTTTACTTCTACCACTGACAATGTTTGCTCTACCAGCTTTCACATGGGGCTTATTCAGGTGCTACATCCAGTATTTTCCAGAAAGACTTGGAGCAGGAGCACAAACCGTGTGCTGTAATTCCAGATGAGAGGCCATCCAAAATACACAAGGGCTTCTCTGAAGGAAAGGCCCGGGAGGAGCAAAGTCCTGCCCACACCCCAGCGTGGCAGGCCGAGGCAGTGGCTTTCACCTCCCCTTTGAGTTCTGCCTTCTCCCCCATCCATCTGCACACAGCAGGAAGCTTTATTTAACTAAAAACTTCCACCAGGCAGGACCTGCAGCCTTGCTTGGTGCAAAAGGTCACACATGATATAATAATATTTACTAATGACTGAGGGACCGAGGTTAATGCAACAGTTCAGTGGCAGGAAGAGGAAATGACAACTCTGTCAGAGAGATGGGAATTTGGCAGAGCAACCTTGCTTGCCCAGCTTGGAAGCAGAAATGACACTTTAGGCCCTCTATTAACTTATGTTTATTACAATGCAGCATGTAATCACCAAGTGACTCTATCAAAAAATGTATATCCCAGCTGAAAAATGCCACACTGCCAAGAGCACCATGGTAACTCACCAGGCTGAGCTGAAGAAGATCCAAGGAGACTGTGCCCATGTGCAGTGTGCTAACTCCTAAAATCACAACAAACCCTGGCCCCTCTGCAAGCTGAAGGGAGCAGAGCTCATGGTTTGGTAACACCTCTTGCCCACGCCACTAATGAAGTGTCAAATCCACCTCAGTCCCTGGGATTACAGGTTTCTGATCCAGGCGCTGCAACTGGGGATAGTAAAAGCTTCAAATGCACCATTTTATGTCAGGTTGATCTTGAAGGGCTAAATTCTTGTTTAAGACAAGATGTAGGCTTGCACTTCGAATACCTCCAGAGCATCTTCCACCCGTAGTTCCCCTACCAAGACAGAAACCTGCCACCATTCAGTGGAAACCTCAAAACCCAAAGAATATTGCCTTTTAGTTATTCTAAGGTCCAGGATTGTAGGCCAACTGTGGGCCAAATCCTTCTCCTGGTGGCTGCTATATAAATTCAGAGGGTGGTGGTTGGTTTTGTTTTGGTGTTGGCTGTTAAGGGACATTACCTATCTCTGTTGTTTTGGTAATTGAGGAAATGAACATTGAACACCCAAACCAAGACACCCTTGATTAAAGTGAAAGGCCAGGGACTCACAGACCTTGTGATTGTGGATTTGTAGGGAAGAGCTACAGTAATGTTTTTCTTGCATGTTTATTACTTATAATGGTGTTCAGGTAAAGTAGACCAAAATATGTTTCCCCTTCAATATGCAGCTGAGGTCAGAACTATTAAGGACCCTGGAGCAAACTAATCCACTTCTGATGACCTTTCAAAATTACATTTTGTTTCTTGTGCCAGTACACTTCATTTCAGATCATCTATAACAGTATGAAAAACATGGGAATGGAGAATTACAGACTTTCATATCCCTAAGCCTGTGTGTGAGCATGACCACCAATTAAAAAAAGTTATTGCACCTAAATAAAATATTGCCTCTTCATGACTGAGCTCCCCAATTACAACATAAAACTGATAATTTGCACTGTCTTAATAGTCAAAATGTGTCTGAGAATGTGTTGAGATCAGTGCTATCAAGCTTCTTCATAACAAGAGTGGAGAGAGAGGGACTGGCACTTTTCCCATTGCGTATACCCTTTGTAATTAATTTCTAAAGTAATTTCCTTCTTTGCTCGGCAGATATCATCTCTGACTGCATTTGTGGGAGGAAAGAAGATCTCCCCAGTTTATTTCCGACAATAAATAGAGTTAATTAGTTCTCAGTAAGTAAAATCTGACAGCTTTCAAAGGAAGTGGGACTCCCTCTGGAGTTCCTAGTACAAGCACGGTGGCAAAGCCCAGGCACAGGGAAAGGCACAGGGAGCAGCCAGGGAAAGGCACGGCGACTGGCCAAGAGCAGCCTCGGGAAATGGACAGTTTAAAGAAGTAAAATACAAACATTTCTTTTTCTCAACATGTTTAGCCTGTGGCTAAAGCTGTGAACACCTGGAGGCTGTTCAGAAGAGCTCGGAGCTTGCCCGAGGATTCCTTTGCCTGCGGCATCGCTCTCTGTCCTCAAAGTGGTGCTGAAACAGCAGGACGCGGGCGATTTTGGCACAAAACCCGTGCCCAGAGGGACTGAACCCACAAGCCAGGCTTGCTTCACACAACCCAACACCCCACAGGAGCCGAGGGTGGGACCGGAGGAAGGCTCGGATGCGAAAGGCTCTGCGGGCACTCGGGGGCTGCTGGAGCAGCTGCCGGTGCCGCTGATTTGCCCTCAGGGGACACCCAGGAGCAGAAGTTTGGAGGGGTTTGCTGGTGGCCGTGCTCCTGGATGCCATCCCCAGGGCACGGGATCGCCGACACAAGCAGGAGTGCTAAATGAGACTGGGGACAAGCGCCGTGACAGCTGGGGGAGAGATTTCCAAAGGATACTGACTGCAGTCCCAGCAGTGAGCCTTTCAGCTGCAGACCATCAGTTCAGCAGCACACTCAATGCTGCTCCTTACTGCTCAAGCACCAGCCACGTTCATTTTCCCTCCAGCATTTTATTTGTCCTTATTTGCTGTCCTCAAAGTGACAGACCTGGGGAAATTATTTATATCTTACACTGCTCCCATAATTATTCACCAAGAGTTTGGGAGACTCGCTGCTGGACACACACACACAAAATCATTTCATGAGCATGTTATTGGGTTTTCTGGCTGTGGAGCTATTTTAAAATGCTGCTGTGTTTGCCACTTTGGGATCAAACTCATGTAATTTAATGGGTTTCACTGAGACATCAACAGGCCCTCAAGGCAGATATCGATTTCCCACAACAAAGGACTGCTCTTGAAATAATTTAATGGGATCACCAAGAAGTGACTTTGAGCTGCAGGTGCTGGGATGCTTATGGATGTGAGCTTGCTGGGATGTCATGGAAAATGATGCCCAAAAGCAAGGCAGCTCCTGATCCAGCATTCCCAGGGGAGCATAAAGATGGGCAGTGAAGCAAATGCCTTTCCTCCATAACTTCCCTTCTGTCCCATAAAGCCAGACCTGGAAAAGGGGCACCTTCCTCCAGTGGTTGTCACCTTCATGGAAATGTCCCACCTGCAGCCTGTGCTGCACAGGAGGCTGCACATCCACAGCATGGCATGCAAGGACATCTAGTGCCTGATGCTGAGGCTGCAGGGAGGCTCTGGGCTCCAGCAGTGTGGTTTTGTGGGGGCTCATGCCCTCACAGAAGAAGTCCCCTCATGGGGCCAGTACCAGCAGTGCTCTGGAGAATGGCATCCAGCTGGAGGGTCGCTGTGAGGCTCTGACAGGAGTCTCAGATGCCTGCAGCATCTGGGGCTCTGTCTGTGAACTGGAGCTCCCCAGCAGCCCATGTCCCCATGCCTGGGGCAGTTCCTCTGGCCCGTCCAGTCTGGGAGCTCTGGGTGTTTTCCCAGCTGGGCTTTGACACACACACATGGCTCCCCTGGCAGTGCAGGGAATGCAGCAGGGCTGGTGAGCATGGGACAGTTGTGTCTTCATTTACTCACAGTGCCCACCTTTCTATTCCTCTGTCAGTTCTGTGACCTTCTCAATGTCTGGCACAGACCCAGCATTCTGTCTGACTGCTGCACTTGGGGATGGAGCTGACCACGCAGTTTGCAGTGTGAGAAACCAATCTTGTTTTCAAAGGGAACACTCCTGTGCAAAGCTGTCCACAGACAAGCTGGTGAATTAAAGCTGCTCGAGCAGCAGAGACAGGGCTTGTCAAGCCCTTGTACAAGCAGAAACACCAAACATCTGGGGATAATCTGAGCTGTTGACAGTTGAGGAAGGTGGACAGTCAGGATGTCAAAACAATCTCACAGGGACAAAAGGTCAGAGCATTGCAGACTGACACCTGGGTGTATCAGCAGTTTGGGCAGGTTGTGTTTGCATGGTACCTGCACTGCTGATGTCCCTGCAGAGCCCTGGGACACGGGCTGGCAGCAGGGAGGGCAGGCACCCAGCTGAGCCCAGCCACAGGCTGTGGCCAAGGTCACAACCTCATCACACTGAGGTGCTGCCAGCAGATGCTCCTACCCCCCATCCCCTCCTTAGGCAGCAGCCCTCATGCTGGAAAACAGACATTTTCTTTAAATGATAATTGGAGAAGACAGTAGAGGTAGGGAAGGTCCCACCGGGCCCTGCACTTCAACAGAGAACCTGCAATAATTACAGATTTAACATGTCTGAATCCAGCACATCCCCGCAGGCAGGGCTGGATCCTTTTGTGCTTTAAAGGACATTTACACTGCACCACAATCTCTCATCTTCGGCATGCTGAGCTCTGCAGTCAGGAGAGGGAGCTGTGCTGCTGTGGGACAGATACAGGGTCACCCCAGGGAGGGTTGCAAGCCTGTTTCCAACCGGTCCTTGCATCTTTAAATACTGCTTTAAAGAGATCTTAGTTAATGCATCACCTTTTTTTTTTTTNTCCCCTCTCTCTCTAGAAGTTTAGAAATCCATAGCTATTCACAAAATTGGTGTAAGTTTATGAATAACTTCAGGCCCCCTGAAAAATCACATTTTTAATTAGCTTACTACCTCTGTCTCAGTGCTGCCCTGCTTGCACAAAGCCTCTGCATGACATCCCAACATCCCTGAGAACCCGCTGGTCCTCCCCATCCCACCTGTCATCTTTTTACCAAAATGTGAGATCCCAGCTCTGGCCTTCCCACTTCCAGCTTCATCTTGAATCTCTCACACACAGGTTTGATCCTTTTAGTTGATGTTTAAACACACCTTCAGAAGCCTGAAACTTTTTTTCCCAGCAAAACCTGTCCTGGCAGCTTTAGCACCCTGTGCAAGGCCAGATCAGTGTTCTGGGATTCGCATGACAGCTAAATCCCTTCCCTGAAAACATATCTGTACAGTCCATGGCCAGATAATTACATAACATCATGTCCAAGCTATCCTGATGGAGACAATCTCCACATCATTTCTGTGCAAATGCCCAGAGCATCTCTGCCAGAGCCTGGGCTGGCTGCCCCTGCTGCCAGGCCAACCTGCCAAGCCTCAGCCCAGCAGAGAACAGCATCACTCAGGGCTCCCAGGCACAGATTTGCAGAGAAAATCTTCTTGCAGCACAAGTGAGAGATATCTGGAGGAGTTTACCCTTCCTTTATCTGCTACTTAGTGATTTCAGATGCAAGACACAGTGAGGCACTAAACTCCAAGTAGCTTTAACTTTGCAACTTCTGGGAGACCACAGAAAAAAAACCCAAAGCAAATCTCAAATTTTAGTGATACAAGAGCTATCAGGTCTTTTACCAATTCAAGTGTACCTAATAAATCATATATTTTTGTAGGAGATGATGCTGTATGAGACATTTAGCAGAAATATGAAGCCAATTATTTTTAACTTTTCCCCATGAAAATGTCAGAAATAGAGATATTCAATGAAACCACGCTAAACTTAAAAGTGCAAAAGACTCCTAAGTCACCCAGATTTTCCAAGGTCACTGCATAAAGCTGAGTTTCAGAAGGAAGTATTTCTTTGTGGGGTTCCTCAGCACCAGCTCTCCCGTGGCAGAAGCCCATTTCCCCTGGCACTGTGAGCACTGGGCAGGGTGCCTGGCACCAGGACATGAGGCTCCCTGCTCAGAGATGTCCCAGCAGTTTTCTCCAGGGGTCATTTAGATTTGTGAAGATTGGCTCTATTAAATAGCAGCTTGCTTCCAGGGCTTCGGAAATAGAGAAACTTCAATTGCAATGAGATGAACTATCTGAATCTCTCTCTGGTTTTCTTTGTGGGAGAGAAAACAATGCTTGTGGGTTGCATCTGTGGGTTGTTTTGGCTCCTCATTTGGGTTCCCCCTTTTTTCTGAGCAATTTCAGAGGGATTCCCACCAGGCACCTCACCTGCCATATCCAGGATAAATCTGTCACCTTCCACTAATGTTTCTGAAGGTTTCTCTGCCAGGTGCACGCTCTGAGTCACAGCAGATTTACTGCTTCACTTTTGCCTCCAAGATTATGGCAAGTGATTCCAGGAGCCCGTTGTACATCTGAAAACCATTCCAGCAGACAGACTACCAGTTCAGTGCTCCTGTCCTGCTAGATATCCTGTATGGCTGTGGAGCATTCCCAGCTGTCAGTACCAAACTTGCACAAAAGAAAAAATAAATCCAGAGCTGTTTGTTTTATAGCATTCCAGGACACACCTCAACGGCCCATTGTAAACATCAAGGACATAAAGAATTTGATTAGAGCAGAGAGACCAGTCTCCCAACAACCACTCCTGAGAGGAGCAGGCATGTTTGGTCCCAAAGAACCAGCAGGCTGGAGGACTCTTGACCTGGGGAGAGGGAGAGTGGGCCTGGGAGAGGCCACAAAGACTGCTGAAAAGCACTCAGGCACCTGTGGGGGCCTGAGCAAGGCCAGCTGGGCTGGCCAACAATTCACTCCCTGTGTATTGCTGGGACTAATCTCGTTGCTAGGAAATTCAGGGGTTGGGGAGATAAATTATCAATAGGTGCTGGAGACATTTGGTTGCAAAGTCCCTGCAGGCAGCCAGCTGGGGCTCCCACTCCTTAAGAAGGATGTGGAGCTGCTGGAGCCAGTCCAGAGGAGACAACAAAGATCAGGCTGAGGGAGTTGGGGCTGTACAGCCTGGAGAAGGGAAGGTTCCAGGGAGACCTTACAGCCCCTTCCAGTTCCTAAAGAGGGTCTAAGATAAGAGAGTTGGAGAAGGACTTCAGACAAGGGTCTGGAGTGACAAGATAAGGGGGAATGGCTTCAAACTGACAGAGGGAAGGGTTAGATTGGACACTAGAAAGTGTCCAATCACCCCTGTGAGGGTGGTGAGGCCCTGGCACAGGCTGCCCAGAGAAGCTGGGGTTATCTCATCTCTGGAAGTGTTTAAGGCCAGGTTTGACGGGACTTTGAGTAAACTGGTCCAAGGGAAGGTGTTGCTGCCCAAGGATGGGCTTTGGTACTAAATGATCTTTAAGATCCCTTCCAATCCAAGCCATTCAAGGATTTTATGGCGACTCTGTAGTTCTGTAAAATGGTTATATGGGTGTTGCTGGGTTATTGACCCATCTCCTAGTTCTGTAAAATGGTTATATGAGTGTTGCTGGGTTATTGACCCATCTCCTTCCTCAGCCCTATTTTAGGACATGTTCTGTTGTGCTGGCAAGATCTGTTCTGGCACTCACGACATCCTGGCAGCAGAGCTGCCTCCAACGCCCACAAAGCAGACACCAATGCTCATCTCCCCTGGCAGGCTGCAAAAAACCATTGGACGCTCCATTTTTAAGGCAAAATACCAAAGCTTTGGCTAACAGAATAGTTCCATATGCTTCTGGCTGCACCTGCTAAGGGAGGTTTTCTCAAACACTTGTGGGGATGGGTTTTTGACAAGGTGATGCCTTTGTGTATCCATCCCCCCCCCGAGCTGTGGGCTGTCCATGCCCAGCCTTGTGGTGGTTCACATGCCAACATCATAAACAGCCCTCACTGTTCATCTGCTTGGGTGACAGCCTTGCCCAGGATCAACCACAAAATGCTCAGAAGAATGGGCAGAGCCCAGCTCTGCCAGTGGATTAGGTACTGCCAGGAGGATGGATTTGGGGCTGTTCCTTACACAAATAAACAGTGATTGCTTTAATATTCACTGAAACACAAGCACCAGCTTGCACCAGGGCATCTTTACATTTGCTGTCAGGTGAGGAGGTGAGCTGGCCAGAGGCTGGGGCTCAGCAGTCCCACCCTGAGCAAGCAGGCTGCCATAAATACCATCCTGTGCTTCCTAGGCCAGCACAAGGATGTTCATCTGTGTCCTGCACTGAGGGGTTCTTGGTGTAACCAAGGTTCACAATAGCTGAAAAGAGAGGAGATAAAGGCACCTGTGCCTTCCACAAAGGCCTCTTTGAACCCACCATCCTTACATGTCAGTGAAGCACTGCCCTTCCAGCAGGTATTTCCCAAAATATCTGCCCTTCCCAGACTAACAACACTGCAGGGATCAGCATCATCCAAGGGCCATATGACATTGGTGGAGGGCAGTTAAACATCTCTAGAAAATGTCCACCTTTAATAAAAAGCAACGTAATTTCCCATCTCCCTGTAATAATATCACTCCTCTTCCTCCTGGTGTGTGCTGCATTTCTCATCCAAGGGAGAGCAAGAAAAATGCAGTCCATGTCCAGCTGGTCTCTGCCTCAGCAGGAGCAGCCTCCAAAGAGCCTTCAGCAGCTGCAGGGCTGTTCAGATGCTCCAGCCTAAATCCAAGGAAGTCTCCTCAAAAAGTTCATTTTCTTCAGGCTTGTCATCTTTTGGCCTCTTATGTCTTTACTGCCCTGTTACAGATTTTCCTTCAGTTCTCTGTTCTGGACAACTCTGTTTACTAAGCCAGGCACTGCCATCCCTGGGACACATTGAATCCCAGTTGGGTGCCTACCTGTGGCCACAGCAAGGATTTGTAAGTCAGTCTTGGCTGCAAATCAGGTTTCCTAGGATGGACTATTTATTGAGAATATTGTTATTTGTTACTGTAAGAGCTGTGAGAAAAGAAAAAAGCCCCAAGACATCCAGATGAGTTTCAAGTCATGGTACAAATGGACTGAGTCTTCCCTATGTAATATAAACTTCAAACTAGGAGATAATTAGTAAAATATAATCCTGACAAATCTGAGTATTAGGGAATCAGAGGAATGTGAAAATTATATTTCTGTATTGAAAATGCTTAGTATAAGTTCTTTCACCAAGTCATTCAGTCCCTAACAGAACAAACACTTTTATCCTGTGCATTTCTGCTTCCCTTCTCAGTGCAGCATTCAAAGGCTGTTGGAGCCATACGCATGAGGGAAGGGGCAAAGTTGGTTCATCTGTGATGATATTTGACCAGAGCCAGACTTGATTGTTTTAACTGTGAGATTGCTTTTAAATTCCCGCAGTTTTCCTGACCTAACACTGGGAAAGTGTCACATGCTCCACTTGCAAATGGGGACCTGCTCCAGCAGAGCTGCAGCAATTTCTCTGCAATGAACCTCTACCCAGTAGGACAGAGGAGTATTCACTACATTGTTTAAAGGAAGAGGAAATTTTTGGTGGAAATGGACGTAACAGAGCACAAGGAAGGTCACAGGGAAGCCTGGGAATGGGAAATTCTGCCTCCCTTTGATTTATTTTCCTTTGTTTCAGGATGAGAACAATCCACTTGCCCGGCTCTCATCCAGCTCCCCTGTTATGTCATATCCAGATTACTCAGTAGATGAGGTATGTGGAGTGTTACATCAGACAGATAATATTTGTTTATATAACTCGATCTTTTTCTCAGACTCTTGCTTCTCCAACTCCCTGAAAAAATATTTATACAAATATTTATGTTTTCATGAACGAAAACTTACATCAACCTCAGGATGACAGTCATCCTCACTATAAATCAGCACAGGTGGTTGCTGCAGAGCCCCACAGCATAGCCACCTCTTTTGCTTCTTATAAATATCAGTTCACCAAACTTAGAATTATGCAGAGGAAGAAATCAGTTCTGGTGTAACACAATTCAGAAATTTCTCCCAGCCTTGAGCTGGAGCACTAGCCCAAAAGGGGACCAGAAATCCACCATAAAATGCCAAAGGTTACAGCATTCACTGCAGTGTCTGAGGCTCTGCTATAAGTCCCTGATCGAATGCTGCTTTCTGCCTCTGTTTTTACTGAAACTTTTTCAAAGGTCTTACTTTCCCCTCCATGAAAAATAGAGGAAGGATTTCAAGGATTTTCTTTTCAGAGGAGAAAAGCTTCCTACTACTACACATTTGATCAGGTCAATATATTGCAGAGGTGGCATCCTGCATGCTTTAACATGCTGCCCCAAGCCATCCTAGTTATACTCCAGCCAGCAAAAACAATGCCAGTTATTCACCCTGCTGAGAAATCTCTTGCTCAAGCTTCATGAAGGTAAAATACGGGGCATGAAAGATGTTTTTGCAAGTAGGGTACTTCAGGCAGTGTCCATCACCTGTAGCTCATTCACATGAAATGCCACCCTTCCCTGTCACTGCTCATGTCTCTTACTGTTTATTATCACCCTAATTTCCTGGGCAGAGATCCTGTGACAAGAGCAGCATTTACAGGAAAGCTGCTTCAGCAACTTCAAAGGGAGTTTGGCAAATGGGTGCTGAAAAGAGCTCAGGGAAAACTTCAATTGCAACATCTGAGCTTGGAATCCTGCTCCCAAAACAGTGTCCAGGACTGGCTCTGCCTTCCTGGCCCTGCTGACACTGTCCTTCCCAACCAGCTGCAGGAAAACTGCTGAGGAGTGGATACCCTGCATATCCAATTTCCCTTTCCTTGGATTTTCTACTTGCAGAGTCAGACCCTGCCAAACCTCTCCCATCTGCGCTGCCCCCAGTCCCGGGCAGGCACCCCCACGTGCCCTGGTGAGGGCTGCCAGCTCCAGGCAGGGCTGTCACTCACCCCCTCCTGGGAGTGAGCCCACAGCCTGTCCCACCCTCAGAGCTGTTCAGCAGCATCAGCTGTGAGATCCCTCCAGCCCCGAGCCACAACACGTCAGCATCTGCCAGCGCTGCCCCTTTTCCCAGGCTGCGGTTTGATAAATCCACCCCTGGCATCCCAGCAACNTTAGGAAAAAAAAAAAAAAAAAAGGAAGAAGCAAAAGAAAACTCAGCTGCACAGCATGAGGGATTCACGTGGCATAAACTTTCCACCAATTCAGGTTTGCTTAGAAACAACACTGCAATGTTAACCTTGTGCAGCTTGACTTGTCCACCTTTTTTGCAGCCACCATTGCAGCTTGGGAAGACAAAGATCTCGTCTCCCTCAGTGTCACAATGTCCATTACACACACCCGTGTTCCTCCCAGCTGGACGAGGCCTGGCAGCCCCTGTGTCCCCGTTGGTCCCCAAGCAGGATGCCTGGATGAGGGATGGGATGAACCTGGTGTAGACTAGGTGCTTTCAGGGCACTGCAGCCCCTGGGCATCTGCACTCAGCGTCCCACCACTACTCCATTTGCTTGGTTTTGCCAGACCTTCTGTTTAAAACCAGAAGTCCATTTATTACCCCAGGAAAATACCAAAGATTTTTTTTCTGGCATACAAATTCCCTGGCTTTTTCAGCAGAAAGATCTATTGGTTGGTTTATTAGCTTTGAAAGCTCTCTGTGCCTCTGAGACCTCTGCTGACTCCGAGTTACGGTAATGCTGGATAACTCGGGTATTAATGCCAAGTTGCAAATGAGGTTTGCTCCACTGGGCTGGCTCTCGAAAAGAATGAATGTTTTAGGCTTAAAACTGCCTGTGGTCTCATAAAAAAAAAAAAATGCAGCTGTCCTGATTTTCTATTTATTTGCCATTACAGGAATGAGTCCATCCTGCCCTTTGCTTGTCCTCTGGTTAAAGTTTGCCTCTCCAGCAAAAGGTTCAGTGGGTTACAAAAGCATAACCCAAATTTGGAAACTTACCCAATACAAAATCCCCAAATCCACAGTTTGCTGTCAGCAGTGACTTTCCATGCCCACAAGCCCTGGTGAACTTCATTCCCAGTTTGCATGCCCACCTCTCTCACCGAGCAGAGCCTCCCTGAGCTGGCCTTGCTCTAATGCTGTGCCCGACCCAGCTCTGCCCTGGACAGAGCTGGGCTGAGCCCCAACACCACAACAACAACAACAGAGCTGGGCTGAGCCCCACCACCGCCACCAACACCACCACAACAACAGAGCTGGGCTGAGCCCCAACACCACCACCACCACCACCACAACAACAGAGCTGGGCTGTGCCCCAACAGCCCAGCCTGGCTACAGGCACAGCAGCCCCTGAGCTGCATCCCTGTCCCTAAAGGTGGTTCCTGCAGGTATTTTCCCAGCCCCTTCACTTCCAGTGAAACTGAGATATGGAAATTCACCTGCTGGGTAAATATCTTAAGTAAATAGCCCTGTCAGCTTCCAGAGCAGTTTTCCCAGCTGGCAGTGATGCTGGCTGTGGAGCAGGGCCACGCTGTCTGTGCGTGGTTGCTGCCTGGCTCAGGATTCCCCTCCTTTCCCTTGTTTCCAGCTTGCTGCGGTGCAGACATAAAACAAAGCAGAATTGTTGACAGTGCTTCCAAGAAATCAATGCAACCAGAAAAAATTGGCCTGGAAAACAAAACCCATTCTACTTCCTTTGCAAAAAGTTCATGAGGGTTATCTGCTTTGCTCCTGTAAGTCAATATATTTGTAGGTCCTTCTTCCTAAGCCAAGCTGTGTGACATGGGTTCCCATACGGAGCAGAAGGGCACATTCATACAGAGGCAGAACACCTGTGAGATGTTTTCCTTCCCACGCCAGAGCAGAATCTCTCAGAATCTCTCTGAGCTGCACATCAAACAACCCAGGTTTGTCCCAGCCCTAAGGGCTTTCCCCCAGGGATGTCAAAGGAAACTCTTCCTGGACAGAGGATCCGTGCAGCTTTTCAGGCTGCTCTGGCAGAAGGCAGGAGGCAGCCAACAATAGCAACAAAATTTGTGGTCTTTTTTTTTTTCCTCCCCACTTAGCTGCTCTGTAGCCAGGAGTTTTCTTCCACCTTCGTGGCTTACATAAGAGCCCTGGAAGTCAGATATTTTGCCCTGAAGCCTCCAGGGTTGGTTCCACCTTGAAACTTCTTCTGCTGGAAGACTGTCCCACACCATCCACTCCCCAAGTGCCCCCAGTGACAAGCAGTTTAGCCTGACCCCAGGAGCTGTCAGTCAGCAGTGATGTGCTGGCTGCTGACCTGCCCACAAATATCTGTATTTCACAAATAAAACAGGTTAATTTAAACCACTACAGCTGCAACAGCCTGACAGCTCCCTAAGGGCCCTTATAAAACTAAGACTTAGGCAATCATTGGACTTGCAATGTATCCTAATGCTCTGTAGACCTTTTAAAGAGAGTGGTCTGGCCAAGATGTGGCTGGATTTAGTCCTGTGCTCAAAGACAGAAGTGCTGACAAAAAAGTGAAGGCTGAACAATCAAAGGAGGTCCCAAGACTATTTTACTAAAATTATTTCAATTCAGGTGATACATAAGAGATGGGTCCTTTTTAAAAGGAGTCACCCTTCCCTTCATTTAAGAAGCAAAAGTTCTCAATGAACATGCTCTGACATCTCACAAGGCCTTCACCAAAGCAAAAAGCAGAAGCAGTAAGTTTGTATTTTAATTGCATAATAAATGTACCTGAGTTCAGACTTGTGCAGTCAGTTCTGCCACACCCAGGTGAGTTTAAAATACATCAGCCCTGACTGCAAGGACTCACAAACACAATAAAAATCAGAAAATCACAGTTGTGGCTTTTGTCTTGTTGGTGAACTTCAAATCTTCATTTGGGTTCTGAAGGCATAATTTTCCATTGTTCCTGGCAAGTACCAGCAGGCCTCAGGATACAGCTGGGGACCAAAGGAGGCTGAGGAGCCCCGAAGAAGGGAAAATGAGTCCCTGACATGGAGCTCTTGTTGTGGCTGGATCAGCATCACTTCTTAGCTGCAGCCAGAGCTCTGTATGAAAAAAACCAATCTACTCTATCCAGACTGAGCTGAGCAAGGAGAAGGAGCTGCTTGAGGCTCCCCTGGTGGACCTGCTCTGGCCACTGTGGCTGTGGAAGTTTCCCAGAGGGCAGCAGGGAGAGGACACTGAATGACTTGCAGGGGACAGAGGAGAGGCAGAGTGGTCTCTGATGTTAAGGGCCCCTCTGGCTCACCAGGGGAAGCTCTGGGCTGGCCTGAGCAGCAGCAGTGGAATGGGGCTGTTCACGGTGTCACCGCACGGAGCTGTGTCACCATCGCGGGCAGAGCGGGGCTGTGCAGGGGCCCAGGGGGACACCGGTTCTATTCCTGCTCCTGTCACATGCTGCAGGTCAAGGTTATAATGCTTGGGTGGATTCCACTCGTAACAAAGCCGGTATCTGTTGACTGTCACAGCTGATTGTTTTGGAACAATAATTCACAGTTGCCTCCCTGGATACGGAGAACTGAATGACAGCTTGGATTAGAAGCACGCAGCCTTGCCCTGAGGACCTGCAGTTGATGACTAAATCACCAATTCTGCTATTGAGAGCCTCTACTTTGACATCCCTCGTGGGCAGAATGTAGGATATTTTCTAAGCATCAAGTGGGGAAAAACACTTCCCTTTCCTGTCCTGCACGGGGTAGGCAATTAGCTCGTCCCTCCTGGGCAGGAAAGGAGGTTATTTAAAACACACACGCGAGCTCCCCCGACCGAGGCTCAGGCTGCTGACCTAGTTAGGAGCTCTCCCGTGCAGGGCAAATTAGTTCAGCATAAATGCAATATGGGATGCAGGAATGATCAGCATGAACACTGTGACTTTGATCCCAGTGATAGGAGGGGCAGCATTTCACTTGACACCAATCGTATGACCTTATTCCCAGCACACTCCAATTCCCCGTTTTTTTTTTAAATGCTCTTTGGCTTTTGTTCTCCTCCTCATTTGCTTTTGAGATGGGAAGATGTAGCCGAAGCCAGCATTTTCAGAGAGGTGAACATGGATCACTGAATTTTTTCAAGCAAAGGTTAGCTGCAGAAGATCACAGAACCACATAATCCTTTCTTTGGAATGCCCACATTGCCAGGACAACAGAATCAGGGGAAAGCACCAGCTCATGTAGAGTAATGCTGCCAAAGAGAGCCCTGGGGGCATTGCCACCCCTCTGGCCAGTGAGCAACGACACAGACCAGGAAACCCTTTCCCTCCATTCTTGTGTGTTCATAAAATACTGAGGGCACTTCAGTCTCAGCCTCCAGAGAAGAGTGAATATTGATATTTTAACACATTGAACCAGACTCCTGTCAGAGCTGTGCAGTGAAAAAAAGCCAGAACCACTAACCTAGAGGCAGTAGATAAGCTGCAATATGGACAATTCAACTAGGTAAGAAAATACCCTACAGTTCTCAACAGCAAAGGTGGTAAAATGTTGAACGGGGCAATCAAATGTTGATAGCGCAATCTCTATCCTGAAAATATTCAAAGCTTTCCCCAACAAGGCACTGAGCAACCAAGTCTAACTGAGCAACTTCTAATTTTAGTGGGGTTGGACCATGGACCCTCAAATGTCCCTTCTGATCTAAACTGTCTCAACTGACTGACTGGTCTAGGCTGTAATCTGGGGTTATATTGCAGACAGGAGGAGAGAGCAGGTGAACAGGAAAGAGATGTAAGATCCCCCAGGCAAGAACAAGCTTGGCAAATAGCCTGGTTTGACATTGTCTTAGCCTCACTAGAGACCGGTATGGCACTTCACAAGGGTTCTTCATCCTACTGGAGAGACAAAATAATAGAGAGAAAATTCACAGTGGGGTCTTCCTAGGGAACGGAGGGATGAAGGATTTAGCAGGCACAAACCATGCCCTGGTATTTGCCAGGAAGATGATGGTGATGAACAGTTCATTTATTAGGCCTTCTCTGGTCAGAGACTCAGAGTTAAAACAAATACAAGGTAAGTCTGAAATCACTTTATTGGAAAATTTCATACAGGAAAAGTCAGTCAGAAAAATGATTCAAGTGTGATACATAACATCAAGACGAGCCCCTCCCACATCTCAACTTCAGCCCAATTCATTTGCAGACGTCTCATCCCACTCGGTTTTTCAGAGACTTGTGATGTCAGTGAGTTTCAGTGCAGCACAGGGAGCAGAGGCTGTCTTTACGTCAGATGAAATCAGCTATGACTGCAAATTTTCCTGTGAAATCTGTGAAAACCCCTGTAGGTCTGTTGAGAATGCTGCTTACAACATAAGGTATCATAGCCATCCACCAGCTCATTCAGAACAGACTGAAAGGCTGTAACAAGATACTCTGCCAATAAAAATCTTTTAGAAAAACAGTATAAAAAGTTGAGATATATATCTATAGCATAAAGCTACCAAAAAGTGACTGTGCCATTTTCCCTCTTATACAAATAATATTATTTTTTTAAAAAACCATAATACATTAGTAATTCACCCAGTATATAACATATTGCACCTTTCCAGAATACTCTGCAGCAGAAGCTCCATACAGTAGGTGGGCAGTTCCAAGACAGCTCCCCTTTAGTTCTGCTTGTCTCTAAATCAGCTGCCATGAGTTTGGCTATCGCAGGGCTAGGATTTAGAAAGCAGGAAGATGCAAGATGGCAAACCAAGTATTTGCAAATCAGTACCATTTCTTCTCAGGAAGGAGAAGAACCCATCTCAGGAATCTCTTGATTTTTTAAAAAAACTTACATATTACTTGTTGCTGGTGCCAGTGAGACAATACAGTTTTGAATGTTTGTATGTCAGTTTTTACTTGCAGAGTACCCCTCCATGTGCCAAAGAGGTACCTGCAGAACCTGGCAGTGATTTCTGGACTAACAAGAACATACAGCCAAATCACAGGAGTAATAAGACCAGGTCAGTTTGCTTTGTTTGATGACAAAACACTGTAAGACACCGACAGACACAGTGTTGTGGGCCTGCTATTTGAAAATAATTAACATTGATTCCTCAATCCAATTTCAGTCACCCAGAGGGTTATAGGTAGAAGAACAATTCCTATCTTGCCCCTTGCTTTTCCAGGCACAATGTAACCATGCACAGCTATGCAGAAAAGGAGCTGAATTCTCAGGAATTGAAGATACTGCTGTGTGTGGAACCCACCCTGTATTTGGTCACTTAACCTTTTCAAATAACTCAGCAAGAACTTACTAACTCTCCATATAACCTTGGAGAACACCAGGAATGGCCTTTAGATTTGGGGATATACAAATCAGACGATTTGCTGCTTCGTGGCAAGACCACTGACCCATCCACGTACAGGTAGTACAGGGATGGGGTTTTTTGTTAGGGGGGATTTTTGTTGGCTTTCTTTACCAGAGAGCTGGCAGCAGCCAGAGCCCCTCCCTGCACAAAGCGTACAAAGTTATCTCCTGCTAGAGGTCCCAGAGCATAGAGCCCTTTCTCCTGAGTGCATTCATAGGTGAATGGATCAACATCTATGGGATTCCTCTTTGAATTGACTGGCTGGTCACTGTCTATTGCCAAGTCAATGCCATTATTTGGCAGAAAGGAGAGGTTGGGGTTTGAGCCAGTTAGAACAAGAGCCATGGAAATTTTATAAGCTTTCTGACAGCCATTCTTGTCTTGCAAGATGCATTTCTTGTCCTTGCCAAAGGAGAGCACGTGATGTTCAGGGAGGCTGATGTAGCACTCATAGGGCCCAGCACAGGCAGCTGTCTGCTCCTTCATCATCTGATGGACTTTGTGGTATTCAGGGTACATCATTTTGGGGAGCTGGTTAAAAATAAGGCCTGGATCAGTGACCCGTCTCCGAAAAACATGGATTACTGGAATATTGCAATGGTGAGCAAAGAGAATCGCATCAGCAGCCGTCAGACCAGCACCTACAATCAAGACTGGATCTGACATGATGCCAACACTGTTGTTCTTCACTGCTTCCTCTAGGGCAGACAGCTGGTGGTGGACATAGGAAAGGTTTTCTCCCTTGACCCCGAGCCAGGTAGGATTGTCGTATGTTCCTGTAGCCAAAACCACGTTCTCTGCATAGATGGAGAAGAACTCTTTATCACCTTCCACAGTTTTGAAAAATCCATCCACCTGAAAGACCTCTGTACTTTTTTCATTAGAGTTCCAGAGTGAGTGACTATCCTCCTGTAGCTCTTTCTGGGTGTGGTTGGAGATGCTCTCTGCACTCACTTTCCTCACAGAGGTCACAACAGTGCCACATCTGAAATTCTTCTGCAGTCCTTTTTTCATCACATAGTGTTGGTAATATTGAGCAATGTCCTCTGCAGTGGCTCTATTGTTTTTGAGGCCTCTGTAATAAAGTACAAATAAAGGTCAAGCAGCAGTTAAGTAAGAGACTGGAATTTGTCCCCTCTTGCCCTGAATCCTAGAGCCATCTATTTTGGCCCTACCAGAGAAGACTGATCTAGTTTCCCTGACTTCAGCGAAGTTATTCTTGACATATAGAGCTAACAATCAGGTCAGAAGCTGTTGGACAAAGGCAGCTTTCTCTAGCATTAATCCCAACCCCAAGAACATGGTTGGTTATTTAAGCCTTCCTCTAACATCTTGCTTCCATTCAATTTTTAACTCCCAGACCTCTTAAGATTAATTGTGACACATGTCAAGAGAAGCAGGACCTCAGAGAATGCACAGTATCTGAACTGATTATACTTGTCATCAGGACAGCAGCAGCAGAAGCCAGGTGACCATGCTTTCAAGCTTTGCTCAGAACTCATGGTCACAGATTCATCTCCCCAGTGGGTGTGGAGAAGGACACATTCCAAGCAGCACCTGTAACTTTATCTGATTCACTCAATGTACAACAAACTGGTTTTGGGGTGCAGGAGGGTGTCCTTTCTCTCACCAAAATCATCCATAACAGACGGGTAGCTATATTCAAGAAGTCCATTCCAGGTTCTCTAAAAATCTCCAGATATTTGCAAATGATCACACATGGATATCTCACCTTCTCTTTTGCTTTAACCATTCTTTGAAAGGGAGATCTGGGAGTCCCATCCATTCCCCTTTGCTCAGGGTAACCATAGAGCCCTCTATAGACTGAAACAAGAAACAAAGCAAAATTACTTTAATTTTTTTAATGTAAAAAGTGAAAGGCAACTTTTCCATGTCTCAATATGGCACAGATGATGAAATCAGTAATCTCCTCCGATCTGCAATCATGGATGAAATCATCCATGTTCTCCAAAAAGAACAAGAGATTGGGACTATAAAGGCCTCTCATGCTTGTTTTCCTTTTAAACTTTCAGTTATCTGTATATATATAAGATGTAACACAGCTGACTGGCATTACAGGGGAGCTTTTCTCTCTCCAGTCAACACATCTGGCTATTACACAACACACAGACCCAGCTGGCTCCAATTCACTTACGTGCCAGGCACCTCCAGGGGCCTTTCTGCCAAGGACCAGGTGGGGGATGGCTCTGTCAGGCTCATGCCACCAAGAGAGGACAGATTCTGCTGTCCCACCAAAGTCTGTGTCTGGACGCTGCAGAGTATCAAAGAGAAGAGCCACAGGGCTGTGGGATCGTCCCTCCAAGCCTTCAGACAGATACTCCAGATCCTACAGAGAGAAAGACCAGATGTTCAAAGTGCATGTACTGGCAGGCAGCAGACTGCTTGTTACTCCAGCATCTCTGATCAGTGGGTTTGGTGTGCTGGGGCAGCTCATTTACTGGCACACAGACCTGTTGTTGCC
Organism: Cyanoderma ruficeps; assembly: GCA_008694505.1. NCBI lineage: Eukaryota > Metazoa > Chordata > Aves > Passeriformes > Timaliidae > Cyanoderma > Cyanoderma ruficeps. Next base: position 11,575,279 of record VZDJ01000049.1, on the reverse strand, counting down.
CAAGGGCTGCCTGGAGGATCTTAGCAGCAGTGCTGGCATTTCATACAAGGGAGTTCGGGATTACAAAGTGAAATTTGCTTAAGGCTCATTCTGTCTGTGTACCTTGAGAATCCAAACAAGATAATCACTTATGATACACCCCTAGGATGCTTTACTGGGATGTCATGCTGTTTATTTTTGCACAAACCTGGTCCAAAACAGAAACTTCTGGTGCCTCTTCTAGTTTCCTCTGAAGAATAGGATGAGGATGAAGAGAGTGTCTTTTGAAGTAAGGGGTGTAACCTGATAGCAAATATGAGAGACAGATTCCTGAAGGTCCATTCCCTGAAAAAAACAATGGAGAACATTTTACAGTTTTGCAGATCCAGCAGTTCTTTGAGAAGTGTTTCTAATATGCAGACTAATTCAAAAGATGTGACACTGCTATGGATACAGGGGATTTCCTGTTCTAGTATGGACCTACTGGATGGAGTTGGAGAAGTCATTTTACTCTTCACCTCACCTGCTCCTATTGGCATTGCAAGGTTCTTAGAACTTGGTGAAAAGACACAGGGTTAAAAAAATCAGAGGCTTCCCTCACCTGAAGCTCAAAGTCTCTAGCACGGTGGTGAATGCAGTTATTTCTCTAAAATTAGAGGTTTAGAAGCTGACCACATACTGACCAGGGACCTCAGCTCCCCTGGAAGCACATTTCACACCAGTACAGAGTAGTTCACTGTGCACGGGATACAAGATCCAGAAAAGAGAGTGACTATTGAAGTGAAGGGGAACCAATTTTTCTCAGTCAGAAATTCCATCTTTTAAGGGCTATTTGGCAATAGCAACTTTAACTAATGGGTGTTGAGGACACTTTCAAATGGGAACCAGCCCTACTGTGGTACTGCAGTGTGTTAAGGAAAAAGTCTCTCTGCCATGCCAAGACAAGCCCTCAGAATACAGCACATTGAACAGGTTGCTGGATGCCTGAACTCCTTTGCTGACCACCCAACAGCCTAGTTTAATAGGATAAATCTAGGATAAACTAGATTATGTGACTCCAAAGGCCAGTGAGAGAAGCCTGTGGGAAGTTTACACATGACTGTTCTCCAGGATTTAATATTTTACAGTGTCTGTATAACTGTCAGACTGTCTGGCTGCCCAGGCTTTGCTGCTGTGTGACCAACAACCCATGACAGTGCAGTGACAAAGAGAGGAGGAGACCCTAAGTGACAGCAGCCTGTTGACACAGTGCCAACGCTGCAAGGGTGACTGGAGCAAAGGGTGGCCCTTGAGGATTCCAGAAAGAAGGAGGGCAGGGCTGTAAAGCCAACAGTGAGCTATGTGAAGGGCACTACATGTCACAGCTGAGGACAAAGGTTGCTGTGCTGGGCATGGACCAGCAGCTGCAGGTCAGTGTTTGGAATATTCCACTTGCAGGAAAGTTAGCCAAAACCAACAGCAACAGATACTAAAAACAAACAAAACTGCAGCTATAGTAAAATATAACAAATTTCAGGTTACTACTTTGCTTTGGGAAGTATGAGGAGGTACCTAAGCCAAACTTCACCATCTGAGTGCACAACGCTCAATGAATACACACAGAGGATTTATTCTGAACCACATCTAAGTTTGACATGGATGATCATAAGAACATCTGGGGCTCAAGCTATTTTACAATGCAGCTGCTTCCATGAGGCTGCCAGCACAGCTGAGGGAGCACAGAGCCTTCCTGGAGCAGGGCCTGGGGAAGTAGCTGGAACCTTCATGCAGTGTGGTACAGCTGGAATGAAACAGCTGGGCTGCTTCAGTCCAACAGCCTCCTCAGAGTGCATATCTTCACACTGCTTCTCCTGAGGCTTCAGTGGCATCTCCACCCTGGGCCTCTGTACAGGGGCACTAGGGAGGCACCTCCTTCCCACCTAGAGACTTGTACAACTGAGCAGCATGGAGTCATTCTCAGACAAGAACTTGCTGGTAGTAGTATCCTTGTCAAACTTGCTGTTAGCAAGGATTAGGGGTGATTTATGCAGCGCTCTGACTTTGGAGCAGCTCCCTCGGGTGCCTTGAATTCAGTGCCAGATAAGGAGGGAAGCCAGCTCTGCTCAGATGAACAAGGTCCAACACCTGCACAGCTCATGGTTGGTCAGAGGGAAGGCACTGACGTCATTACTTTGCTCCAAGAATCACTTCACACCGCAAAGCTCCCTCTTGCAAGGCGAGGGGCAAGACAGCTACTATATAACCTTTTTGTTTTTTTTTAACTGGTAGAAAACTGCATTTTATAAGTCTATTAAATCTGTACAAAATCAGTGTAGCTCACTCATGTTTTAAAATAAATCTGTGGAAAATTTCAAGAAACCTTAACATTATCTGGAGTACTTTCTAAACAGACATGATGGTAAAAAAACTTGCAGAAATCTGCCTTCAATTCAAGCACTACAGATAATCACAGCAAACTGATTAGGAAACTGATAGGAAAGTTTGAAACTGATAGGAAGTTTGGCTGTCTGGAAAAGGAGGCAGAAACAGTAGTCAGGATTTCTGGTTTGAGTGAGAACATGTGGAATCGGAACAGAAGTTAAAGACAGTAAGTCCAAAGCAACAACAGCATGTGAGAACACAGCAGTGCTGGCAGGAGAAGGCTTACCTATGATCACAACAGGCAGTGTCTTGGGGCCACTCTTACTTGAGGGTCTGGTCACTAATGGACACATCTTCCCGTCTGGAAGCATTTCTGCTCTGGAATCTACCTGCTGAAACAAATATGTTTTGAATTATTTGCATTTTTAACAAAAAACCACAAGCAAACTAGCAAGAAAAACCCCACAAGGTTTTCTCCAGCCCACAAACTCAGGCTCAAATATCACCCTTGCATTGCAGACTGTCACATTGCACTTCCACACTCAGGACAGACCTCCTTATCTTTTCCTCCTCCTGACCCCAAAATCAAACGATGATTCTCTGATTATGCACCTCAAAAGAGGGAGAGAACAGTTATCTTTCTTTTTCAGACATGAATTCCAGTTACTCCAGGACAGCTGGCAGTTTTAGGAACCCTCTGACTACCTTAAATGAAGTGTTGCAACTCCTTAATAAAAACTTCACTTCTGACCATACTCTGCAGAAAATTGTATCATTATCACAAACACTTTTTAAAGTAACTTGTCCATTTACTGATAAGGAAAGTAAACCTGACTCAAGACTTCTGCCCAAAGGCTGGCAATCTCCTGGCTGCATTTTCAAATAGGCACCATTCTATCACTACAGGGTTTTTTGGGAAGTGCCAGTTTAGTTTGGAACCTTCTTTCTCAATTTTCCAGAAAACAGAGAGTTCTAGGTTTGAACAATTAAATAACAAGTGTTTGAACAGAATATGCATCATAATGATCTTGGAGACTAAGGTGTCACTAGAGTGGAATCTACAAAACTGATATAATCCTTATGCAGATATCCAATGAACAGTGAATGTTTTTGTCATTCCTGCATGAATCCTACCTTGTCAAACAATGACTTCTTTAGTTTTCCATGGAATTCAACTCCACTGTCACTAACCTAGAGAAGTTATTTTTACCACAAAAAAATGAGATTTCTGAAATTCAGCATAAGCTTTTACATTATTTCTACAGAGAATACTCTCTTTTATAAAAACCCTATTCTCATTTTGGAAAGCTAAGCAAAAATCCACCGAATGGCACAACTTTGTCCTGTAGGGCATGCTCTCCACACCCTTTCCAAGCGCAGAAAGATCTTTGGCAAGTGCAGTACACACTTCCATAAGGCCTGGCACATCACTGCCTTTGACACAGGTATTGCAGCAAATGTCTTCCTACAAGTGTAATGTCCCTCTTTAAGCCTGACATTTACGTCACAGCAGCTCCAGCAAAGTGTAGGACCCTGGTGACTGAATGGGCAGCCAGGAAACCAGCAGTGAGTTTACAATTAGCAAATTCCAAGCTCTAGCAGGAGTGTTGTGAGTGCATTTGCTTGCAAGGATATGGCAGTCCTCATACACACTCATGTACTGTCATGGCTGGGCCTGACAGCTCCATTCCAAGAGGACTGGGTTCATCACATAAGCCTTACCAGATGAATTCAAAACCAGCAGCCTTGTCCAAATCTTTGGATCACAGCTTAGTAACACTTCCTGGTTGCCTGTTACCACTTAAGTAGACACTAGTCTAAGACTCTCATGCATTTTTCCTGACAGGGCATGAACCACTTAAAAGACATTATCGCTGTGCTTTCTAATTTAAGCAATTTGAAGCATCTAGCTTTGAAGAGAGTTGGATCTCAACGAAACTTATATTCCCAATTCAACTGAGACTCAAAAATAGTTGCATTCACTACAGAAGATGAACTCCCCTTAAGGCATCCCCACAGCCCTGGAAGCTGTGGGAGCACCAAAGATTTCCCTAGACTTTTGGGTAGGTTCTGCCACATTGACCAAAACCTGCACCATCTTCAGCAGATTTTGGTGTAAGTTTACCCCCAAATAACTCCTTCCCCCAAAGCTCCAGAGCTGCAATTGGTAGAAGTCAGCACTAGCACCTGGGACTGCCAGAGACACTAAAGGAACAGAACATTGGTGTGACCAGTCAGGTTTCCCCTCAAAGCAGAAAACTACAGTATCTAGCTGAGGTTAGCAGGAGTTTCTTCTCCATGATAACAAATAACCCCTCTTCATGACTGTATTTCACAAGAAGAAAAGTTCTTATTAATTTTTCCTATCACAGAGTACACATCTTAATTCTGTGAAACTACTGGGAGCCTGGAAGAGGAAAGCAAGATCTCTGGAAGCAATCTTCCAGGTTTCTGCTCCATAGCTCCCTGCAGCAACGTGCATGGAAAAACTGCATGCACTCTGCAGACAGTGGTAACCCAGCAACACCCGTGGGATTTTCTGACTGCTGAACCAACCCAAGAGAGCACATGGCAGCAGTTCCAGGGCAGCAGCAGAGCCAGCACATAAATAAGGAGCCTGCAAGGAGCCCATTTGTAAGGCATGAGCACCAAGTCATGACGCTGTATGCCAGCATTCTTCTGGGGGAGCCTGAAGGGGACAAAAAACCAGCACAAGCCAGGAGAAGAGAGCCTGGCAGTCCTGTTTACTTTAGAGGAAGGTTGCCTTGGCTCCTGGCCATTGGACTGTGCCACCCTTCCCCACCCTGATAAAGCACAGAGCCAGCGGCCGCCAGCTCACTGATAGCTCCCTCCTTTCACCCTCCCCCTCCATTCTGTACCTTTTGACACAAGAAAGAGAAGCATTTTCTGGAATTAAACCAAACCTTAACAGTTAAAGGAGCACAATCATTAGTCTGATGAAATTACTGGACCTGTGCATATATGTGACCATTTTTAACCATGGATTTATTCAGTGCCTGGGTTCACAAAACCCCCAATGACCTTTTAGTGCTACACACTTTGTCTCCTGAAGATTTGACATTGACAATTCTACCAACACAAGATTAACCATCCTAGCATCTCTCTACAAATGGAAGAAGTCCCTTTCACAACCTATAGCTGCCATCTCTATAATTCATAGTTACTAATTCTTCCTTTTAAGTAGAAAGTGAATCAGATGCTGAACCTGTTTATAGCTATTCCCATCCTGTAGGGTAAAGGTTTGACTTCTTAGGGTAAAACTGAGCTCAGAGCATCTCAGACATTTTAGTGTCAGGCCAAATATTCACCTTTCCTGCCTTCAGATGTTAAGGTGGATTATTTTAATTACTTTTTTTTTTCCCAGTCATGGACTCCTATACCTCAAAACCTGGGCAGATAATACAGTGTAGCAAAGGAAAGCCTGTTCTTGCAGAGGTTATTAGAAAGCAACATGACACTGAAATTAATTGCAGATCTATACTGAACTACTTGGCACCAGAAAAAAGCCTGAGATAGCAAGAAACTTAAAACTGCTCTTCTCACCCTCCTTTTACGTAGTGTAGGCTGCTGGGCACTCACACTTAGTCAGCTTAGTGACACTGAGTTTGGCTCCTGCTTTCAGCTTCCTACTTTAAATGGATGTCCCTTTCCTTCTCTTCATCTGGGAGAATGCAGTGAGTTTCACAACTTGGCTTCTTGCTGCCTCCAAAGCATTCCAGTGTCTGTGTGATGTTACATAATTGTTTCTGGCTGAAAAGAACCCAGCTCATTCTGGGCCAAGCTCTGCATACCTTCCTGACACAGCCTCATGTCTAGAGGGACTATAATTCACAAACTCAGTCAGTGGGGCTCTTACTAGTTCCAGGCTGCAAGACTGAAACAGGTTTTAAGTGAGCAAATGAAAAAGCAAAGATAAATTTAGCAAGACAAAGACACTCTGTGATCCTTGGAGAAATAAAAAGCCACGTTACATCAGCCATATGCAGATAGTTCTCCCTGTAACAGCCATGAGATTTTGCTAAAGTAAGAATCATCAAGTGTGGCCTGAAGAGCACATGGGGAGAATTTCAGAGAGCAATGCAGTTGGGGTATAAACACTGGGGGAGATCAAAAGAGGTGCCACAATACTCAGTTTTTAAAGAACAATTCTAACACAGATGGAACAATGGTTTTCTTCACTTAATTTCCTCATCAACTCATCTGTTTCACCAGTTTATATTTAATTAATTAGTACTTTTTTTAAAAAAAGCAGAGATCTTGACAGCTTTTACATTTTATACTTCCCTACAAGTTCCAGAAGTTGTTCTCTCCTTGCATCATCACTCTTACATGTCAGGCCAGTTACCCCCCAAACACAATTAAACTTTGTGGGAAAAATTCAACTTTGTGGTATGTAATAACACTTTTCTAAAAACACCCCTGTGATACTCAGAAACTGATGTTAGGGTACACCAGACAGAGCTCTCTGCACTTATTTGGAGCCTCTTACCTTTAGCAGCAGGTCTGATGAGAGCTGGGATCTTTATGAAAGTGATTGTACAGTCAGGAGAGCCAACCAAACTACAAGCCTGGAATCGTCTCTCTGCTCTAAGACAGCTGTTTAAATATAGTAGGCAACCAGCAGCAAGAGAGGAGAGGAGGAGCCAAAAAGACTGGAGGTGGAGCAAGGAAAATAGTAATAAGCATGAGTCAGCGGGAATATTTCCCTTCCCAGCTCCTGAATGAATGATGTGGAGAAACTTCCTTAGTAATGTTCAGCTGACTATGTGACTACAGCAAAAGCAGGCTTACAGGACCCATGCCTGTCAGAAGTCCTGCACTTAATATATATTTTCATTTTTAACCCTCGTGACATCACAGATACATAGTGGATCTGAAAATGTTGATTTCAGTTTGGATTTCTTTTGCTTCAGTGAGATAAAGTGTTACAAGCCTTTTGCACAGTAGCAGTAAAATGAGTCAAACTGCTTCCATAAAACTTAGAACCTACCAGGGGCTTCATCCAAGGTGTCTGACTCAATTCAGGGAATAATCGATCTGGATTGCTAAATTTAAAGTGCCCTTCACAAATGAAATACCTTTATGCCAAAGTGTTTAGTTCAAGTAGTAAATGCAGCACATGTTTATCTCTGAGGCCATCTGTTTGGAAACCACAATTTCCAGGAAATCAGGACTGCTGGTACGCAGTTAAGATGCATGCTTTCATTCATGTGATCTAAGAGATAAAAGCAGTTCATGAGAAGGATTTCTCTACTCTCACGACCTCCATCAGAGCAGAATACTTAATACTCTGTTTAAATTCCATCAGAATAAGTTGTTTTAATAAATGTGAAGCCATTGTTTCACTCAAAGTTTAGTTACCACTCAATCCTTTGACAAATCTGACTCAGTAAATGCTGTCAGACTGAAGGGCGTGAGGGGGGACAGGGGTAAGGACTCTTTCAAGTTTCCTGGGCCTTTATCCAAGGTAGTATTTGCACAGAGGTCTTAAATAACTCATACTGATTTTTTGACATCAAAGGCTTTTATATGCATTATTCAGATATTTATTGGCATGTAACCAATGTGTCCATGTCAATCATGGGAAAATTAAGCTTTCAGAGAAAATAAGGCATTTGTTTGCTTAGGTGATTTAAGACTGCCCTGTTACTTGGTTTTTCAAATCTGCCTTCAATATATTGCAGCATTGCGTGTCAAACATTTTAGAACAAAGATGTTCAAGTCCATACTTGCTGATACCATAGACACAAGACAAAACCATATATGAGGCTTTGGCTGGCTTTGCAATAAGGAAAATCAGGAATACTTCCTATGTGTGCAAATCTGCAGAAATAAAGTTGCCCTCTCTGTAAAAAATAGCAGATCCTGTCCCTTTCCTGCTAGAATTTATAATACCAGAATCTCTATTACTTTTGCAAATAAAGCCAGGATGTCTTTCCAAAACCACAAGCCCTTTCATATCATACTGTGTGCACAGTACAATTCTTTACAGGAAAATGTTCATGTACAATAATCCCCTGTCCTTTATTTGCTTGTACAATAAGACCTCTGAACATAGCAATTTGGAGGCTTCTTTTTTATTGATATCCCAAGAAGGATATCACACGGAATAAACATACATCAAAGTAACTGTTTTGCCTTGTGTACCTTGACTGCAAACAAATGATTCAGCCCAACATTTTGGATAAGCTTTCCAGAAGAAGAAGTAATTGAGCAATCTATAGTTGGCCTTGCAGCCAGCCCTTGACCTACAAACTCATGCAATTCACTTCTATTTTTTCCCTGAACTGACAAAGCCATTTCATTGGTGAACAGATTTAAGGACAAAGCCATAACACTGTAGTGGGGAATACTTTGCACCTGAAACAAGAAATTTCCTTGTTACTTATTGACTTTTCACCTCAAATTATGTAAGTTCTACCTCCATCTCCTAATCATGAAACCTGTCAGATTCTGTTGACTCCTTATTTGGGGGAGCTTAGGCTCTGTTGTCACAATTCATTGCTGCTGACAGCTCATGGCAGAATCTTTTCTACGGCACCTCTCCAGCACCCACCCTTCCCTCTAGCCAGCCTTAAGGTGTACCAGACTCCGTGCTAAATCATCCTGACAAACTACATTGTTTCACTCATTAGAACTTCATGTTCTGTTGGTTTTTCATAATGAGAGGAACACTCCCAGTGTGATCCTCGATGAGCCACAGTGGTGCTTTGATGCTTTGGCATTTCTCTCAATTATGGTAAAACAGAAATCTAAAATCCTGCATGTTTTCTGCCTAAGAGAATATTAAGTATTCCATTCACTCACTCACACACAGAAGGCACGTCACTTAATCTAAGACAGAACATAAAATGTTCAAGTGTTGGAAAATCTGATCAGGCATTTTGGTTCCATATGGTCTCTGTGCAGAACCCAAAACCCAGCTTCACTTTGTTGCTGCCTAAAGCATCTCCACCTTTATGACCCAGAGAATCTTACACTTGTGGTATATGTCAGCTTATGTATCAAAACTAGGACCCATATATGTAATGATAATAAAAGTTTTGACATCAATGCTACAACAGTTTACCTGGTTTCTTTTTGCTTCAACTAAGAAAACCTACTTTTGTCACCAACATCACAACCCAGACCACATCAGCAAGATGTTCCTTGTCAATGTTGTGGCATCCCTCAGTCAGAAACAGCAAGTTGTGGCCATACCACCTCTGAAAGCATTTGGATGTCTGAGATATGTGACTTGCTCTGCTAAATGACAGAAAAAGCAGCTTAGGCAACTCTGTAAGCATGAAACCCAGTTCTGCTCTCAGTTAAACTTGTGACTTCCTACATGTGTTTGTGCTTTCACATGGTTTCCTCTAAAGAAAGATTTGGCCCAAACCACATGTCCCAATTTTCCCATGTCCCTGCCAAGGCCATATCTGTTCTGTGTTCATACCTCTTTTTGCACTGTTTAGGCAGCTGGGTCCAAGGGAAGAGAAGTAAAGGTTCACTGCACCCTTTTGTTATTCACAGGAACATTGACCTCTCAGTCGCATAAATGACTGAAACAATTTTGTCTTAGTAACTTGCAAAATTGCTTCAGGAAAGTAAAAAGAAAAACTCTACATTTTGCTGGAGCTAATTTAAGATGGTGATTTTTGCTTTTCCCTGCTTTCAATTCATTACCTTGAAATCATTCCCCGTGTGTTTGAAGAGGGAGGTCTTCCTAAAGCAATGGGATGAAACCAAAGATTTTCTCCACCCTTCACTGGCCAGCGGCATCAGTCACTTCCAGCACTTTGTCTGAAAAACAGCTGTTAAGAAATGAACTTGGGGAGGTGACCATCAATCACACTGCCCAGGGGGGCTATGAAGCTCTACTGTCTGCATTCAGTCCTACCCTTGGCTACTCTGCAGCAAGAGCCTGTGCTCAGCACACAGCGTGTACACTAATCCCCAGTGCCAGTGCCTTACTGGGACACTGCACACCTCCTGTCTCTCCAGGCTTACAGAGCAATAACAGAGAGCATTGGCAGTGGCCAAGAGAGTCCCTATGAGCACACCCTGAAAGAGACATTCCCAGTACAATACTGGGAGGCAACCGTGGATATTTTGCAAGAATAGTTTACGTGTGAAGTATCTGTGTAGAGAAGTAGTAGAGTGCCAAGTGGCCGTGCAGGCATTTCCTTAGAAAATGGGCCAGGATCACCATTTCCCTCCTCAGATGGCTGGATAATAGCCAAGTCTAGGGTGCTTTCTACTTCCCAGCACACAGGCTTCCTTTCAAACACTAGTAGGATGCAAAGAGGTGCAGCCCTTAGTCTCCAGGGACTACAGCCATGCATGTTTCCCAGGACTGTATCTTTGCAGATCCTTCGTTCCCCAAATGCCACGTGCAGAGGAAACCTCAGCTCATGAGCTTTGGCCTCAGACCTCCATCATGAGCTCAACATCGATGTTTTGGGGAAAAAGTAAACACAGGCACTTTCATGTCAAAAAAACAGCAGCCATGACCTAGTCAAAGATTAAACTCCACATGAAACTGGTTGGGAATTTTCCTCTTATCCAAATGTCAATATATTCAAAATATTTACATGAGTTCTGGAGAGCTGCATCATTTGAAGATACAGCCTTTAGCTTCTACAGTCTTAGTCATTGTTTAGTTATGTTCTTTTACTACATGAGCATTTAGCAACTCATTAATTTAATAAACTGCTGTAGAATACTGTGGGGTGTGCACATGTCCCAAAGCACAAAATATCCTACAAAAGTTAATATTCATCATTTCTTGAGTGAAATAACTAACAGAGAAGAGAAGAAAACTGGAAGTAGTAGGTACAGCTGAACTATGAGCACTGAGCATCTTCTCTGTACATACTTTCCCTTAGGGCAAAACTGTAGTTTCCAAATACAAGTGAGTAATTCAAAGGTGGAAAAGGAGCATGTGATGCTATGAACTCATTTAACTCAGTAACAAACTTTCATAAACAGGGTTGCAGCAAGTCTTTGGAGTTTCTTGGATTAATTTCTTTGCCACAGCTTAAGCCATTTTGCAGCTCTTTAACCCAACTTCAGTTTTCTCTACTTTACCAAGAATCACTTAATCAAGATAAAGGATTTTGTAGCATTCCTGAAAGGCTTTGAAACATGTACAGCTAAGGACACCCAGAGCTACCCAGCTAGCATGTTCAATTTTGTCAAAGAAAAATAAGATTTTCTGCAGCAGAGCACAATAGTTTTTAGCTGTGAAGGTTTAGAAAAGGACTGGACTAGAGTTATCCTGCAGCTTCCTACCCTCAGGGTTTATTTTCATCTTCCTCTTAAGCACCTGATTCTATGAGAGGTAACAGCTGCTTGGATCCAGGTTAGCCTATCTTTTATTCCTGACTTGCAACATTTCCTTTCTGCCATGACTTTAAGAGTTTAAGTGCTTTTTGCACACAAGTCCTTTTTTCCTGAGCCCTTTCATGCACACTAAAACGTCAATTGAAGTGATATTTTCATAGACCCCAATTTCCCTTCACAGTAGCTCCAACACTGACTGCCAAGAGTGGAATTTCAAGTCCCCTGGGATTATTCTAGATAAAACTGGGTGAACCAGTATCTTTTACAAAGACAATCTTATCGCTTAGTCACAATATAACAGTAATGCATTGAAGTGTAACAAAATTATTTCAGAGGTCAGGGTTTCTCACATGCTATTGACAGCTCCTTCTAGACTAGCTTAAGGTGGCTGGAACATGTTACTTACTGTAACACAGAATGTCCTACTTTGAAACACATGCATATATTCTGGGGTCATTTCTGTGTCTTCAGAACATAACAAATATTCACTATGAGGTCTGAAAAGATTTTGCACAGTGGATTTACAGGTAAGAAAGAGGCAGTATTTCTGCAGAAGAATAAAGCCATTCAGTAACTAATTCCCCAAAACATTTGGTTTAGAAATACATTGCAATTTATGTAATTCCACATTTAACTGACAGACACTAATTTTTGCACGTGTCAAAGCTTAAAGCTGAACATAGGTCAGTGAAACAAGTGTGCAGTGCTGTCAATATACATACTCAGCCTGAACCAGATTAAAATCCAATTTCCTCAAGATTTTTTCAAGTTGTACTTCTGTTTTTGGAGAAATTTCACTAGAGATATCTTCCTCATTTCTCATCCCCAGCTACTGTACAGAAAACTTACAATTTCTGTTTCAGGTGTATTTTTGCTTGAATTACTTTAGTTCATGTTCTATTCTTGTTCTATTCTTACTGTTCTGCTGGGTTTTTGGTTGGTTGATTGGTTGGGGATTTTTTGTGGTGGCCTATTTTGTTGGGTTTTTTTAGTGTGCTTTATTTTTTGTCCCTCAAGCAGCTATTTGTAGAATGGAGATGAGAGACTCTAGATTAATCTTACACCCTTGTCAATAATTATTTTATCAAGAGAAATAACTTATTTTTAATCCGCTCACATTTTTGGCAGCTGTCAGGCCAGCTGAGGTTTTTGTTTTTTCCACAGAGGAGTCGTCCCAAACACAGATTAAAAGGAGGAGGTGTTTCTCTGTTGCCTGGTCAATATTTGTCTTGATTGTGAAAATGCTAAGTTTGAATCATCAAGCAAAACCTCTGCCAAAGAGCCTGGGGATTGTGATGTTAAGTGACCCTTTACCTCAAGGCTGAAGCCACAGCAGGGCTGTGCCAGGGAAGTACCTGACTGGCTCTGCTTATCAGCCCAGGCTGAGATGTGCTGGGCAGGGCACAGTGAGGTGGCACCAAGGTGGCCAATGCGTGGACTATCTTTGGTCTCCGTCCCTGGGAGCCCAGATCGGGGCATGATCTAAAGCTCTTTTTTTTCACTCGTGCTGCCCTGCAGGGTAACATTCAGAGCTGTCAGCAATAACTGCAGATCAGAGCTATTCTGCCCTGTCACAGGAAACTTATGGCCTTGTCTCTGCTGCTGCAGCTCACGTGTCTGAAGGCAGCCTGAGCTGCCACCCTGGGTAACCAGAGCTCACTGTACCTGCTCTGCCTCTTGGGACATGCACAGGTGAGGCCAGAAGGACCCAAAAGGTCCATCCAGCCTTGGATCCCACCCTCAGCAGTGGCCATTCACAGTCACCCACAGGAGAGAACAGGACAAGTATGTGATGCTTGTCTTCTGTCTTCCCCGGCCTCCAGGTATTTGCAGCTGAGCCAGCTGGCTGAAGTCTAATGAGGTTTGTTCTCTTGCTAGTTTCTTCTATCTATTTTCATCTTGTTCCCAGTAGTTTCACATGTGGCCTCTAGTACTTGTACTAAAGGGAGATTACACAACTGATCCTCTCCACAACATTGTATTTATACATTTCTATTATATTTCTCTCATCTTCTGACTTATTCCCAATACAGAAATTGTTCCACAACCTATATCAACCTGTTTTACCTTCTCCAAATGCTCATCTCATATGCTGAGAGGAGAAAAACAGCATGTAATCCAGCAATCTAAACACGAATGGACCACAGATTTACACATCAACTGTCTGGTTTGGCCTTCATCCTTTCCTTGCTTCACCACCAGTTAGCACTGGGCTAACAGTTCCACAGGACTATGTATCTTGACCTTAGATTCAAGTTCAGGCTTGTCTCTACTCTGACTGAGCTTCCTTGCCTTCCTGGACCTGTGCCAGAGCATGAGAAAACACATAGGAATTGTGCAAAAGTGTGAAGTAATGGGACTGTAGAGAAACACAGATTTTTCTTCAAACCGATGCAGTCAGCCATTGCCTGATACAAAGCCAAGTGGCAAGCCTTGGAGACTTTCTGGGTACTCCTTTTTCACAAAGAAACCTCAACAAAATAACAGAAGGGCATGTATGTAGGGAAAAGCATGTTCTCACCTGGTACCTCAGGAGGGAGGTGGCCTTACATAAACACGGTAGAGAAGCTTAAAGAGCTCTTATTGCACTCCATCCCCTGGCCTGATCTTGATCTGCTCTTATCCTTTCACCTGAATAAAGCATTAATGAGGTGCTTATGCAAAGTCTCTTCTGTGTTTGCCTCAGGAGTTATGCACACACATCTGAAAGAGACAAAGTACAGACACCAGTGAGTGTACTGAACCCTTCCCTCACCTGGAATGGATATAAAGCAGCACAAAGATAACGTCCACATCTTCTAGAAGACGCCCTATGTTTATTGTACCTGGGAAACATAGACAAGACTTGGGCCTGGGAGAGCAAAGCTTCTCTGTCTGCTACCCATACTGCAGTGCTAACTCCTCTTGATGCTCCACCACTGAGTACCTGAGTATACCTGGCACTTCATTCAACTCATCAGTTCAGCCTGTGAATAAAAATATCAACCATAAGGTCAATTGTTATGCTAGTCATTGGTCTCAAGAGAGAATGAGAAAAAAGTAACTAGAAAATAATTTTAGTTGCACTTATTTATAGAATTATGCCAGCTTGCCATACATACCTCCTTTTTTGTCTGAAATTTTACACCTTTGAAAATGTTATTAATACAACTATTACAATAGAACACAATTTTAGAAAATGCCTTTTTTTTTTTTAGTTTCCCATAAAGCCTTGCTAGAGGACTTTGAGTCCCCCTCAGCCTTGCAGTGCTTTCATATTTTGCAAATGACGTGGATTCAGTATAAAGCCTTGATGGCTTTCTCCTTGTTCTGACATTTGGGAAAGTGTATACAAACTTGCCCAGCTGTCACCATACTGCTGTTAGTCTTGGAACACCATAAAAGCTGGAGTGTCATTACTGAGCTGCATCCTGAGACCGCACTCAGCTTGCACCTTTCTCCTCAAATACACAAAAGTGTAGCAAAAAAGAAAAACATCCAATCAAATAATGAAGTGGCACACATATGAACATGTAATAGCAAAAATCCTCTTACAAAACAATGAGAGAATTCACCAATATAAGGAACAGCTCTAATCTTAACAGGGTGTCAGTCTGTCCCACCTGACTCACACCTAGGTGTGACTGGTTATCAAACAGATGCTTTTAATCATTTAAAACAGAAACAGTTTGGAGATTACATGTCTGCTTATTAATTGCCATAACAAAGGCAAGAAATGAACCCACGTCTCTTGGCCTTGCTTCACCCACGGGGCTGCTCTAGAACAAAAAATTATCTGTATTTCTTGCTGTGCTACAGGCGACCAACCTGTGTCACACTTTCCTGTGCCTGATCACAAGCACTGAGCCTCTCATTAAAAAGTGCTAATCTTTCTAATTCAATAGACTAAGTGATTTATAGTGGTTATTTACAATACAGACTCATTTTTAGTTATAGCACATGACCCCCCAGGAATTAATTCACATTTGCAAGCTCTCAGTGGGTTCGTCCTGGGCCGAGACATCTGTCAGTCCCCTCAGCCATGCGGCAGCCTGGAAGGCACCCAAGCTCTGTTCAGGCATGTTCTGTACATGGGCATCTCTTCTGCTGCAGTGGCTAAAGCCTCCAGCATCACTAGGCTAGAGTGCACCTCAGAGCACTCAGTCGTTCTTGCCAAAACCCCCAAGGACCCCTGTGCCTCCACAGGCACAGTCTGTGATACAGATATTCCTGCATCTTTGTATCTACATCTTTTCTCGGTTTCACGTCTCTCCAAGATGTTGCAATTTCCTACAGAATTGCAGTTTCTACAGAAAATTTGCATATTTTCCAATATACAAGCATTTATTTCCTAGTATATATGTGAAGAGCTAAACCAAGTAGTCTGTTTCATATTTGTTGAACTTTGTGTTAAAACTCTTTGTATGCTCCATTTACTCTGGAGGCATGCTTGTCTCACAGCTTCTGATCTTATCTTCAGCCTGAACTGAGAAATTACTTCCATGAACTTTGGAAGGTCAACTTGTTAAACATCTATCCACTCTCCCCTACTCTTTCTAGTCATCTAGAAATAATAATTAACTTAATTTTCTGAGATAGGGATGACTACTTTACTACCCAATTCGTGTTATGTGTTCCAGATGACTCATGTATGGCAGCTATGCTGCCTCCAAGGGCTTTTCCCTGCAAAAATTCCTCACTGAAACTTGCCAAATTTTTTTTTTCTTGTTCCTTATTTCTTCATCCAAGAGGCAACTTTTTTTTCTAAAACTTGCAGAAGACGGCTTCGTGCCATGGTACAGGTATAAGCTCGTCAAAAGTAACAGAGCACAAAGCAGAGAGCTTGCATTTGGGACTCTGCTGGGAAATGAAACAACTGAGTCAGGCAAAACTCCATGTCAAACCTTTCCTGCCTGCCATCAACTCCAGTTTTCTATAGATTCTGCCAAAGTCTTTGGAAATCAGTTGCCCAACACCTCTTTGGGAGTAATACTGGCATATCCAGTGGTGCAGAACGGATATTTCAGCAACTTGCTGAAGGAGTGTTTGGTGCTTCACGAGAATGTGCCTGCACAGGAAGGCAGCTTCACGAGGTACAGCTGGCAGAGGGAGAAAAAGACCCTGAGGGGAAAAAAACCCATCTCTCCAGCTGATTAGGTGCAATAACTCCTTGGAGGAAACTTGCTGGTTTCAGCAGCAACCAGCTTCCACCAGCAGACAGAGGTGCCACAGAGCACATCCTGTTCCACAGGACACTGCTCACCACAGAGTCACTCTAAAACTGGGAAATACAGATCATGCTGTATTGCATTTGAATGACAGCACCCCACATCTCCAGAGATGCCTTCCTGTCTGCTGAGGAAAACACCTGCTGGGAGACCAGCATGTCCCACCTTCCTCTAACTTGTACAAAACCTTGCTGGTTTATGTAACCTTACAAACATGAGGCTGTTTTGAAAGAACTCAAAAAACATACAAGAAGTGTCTGAGCAATACACAAAAACAAGCCTGAATTTCAACTTTATAGAGTTTCATTATAACACTCTAGTACCAGGTATCACAAAGGAGCTCATTCTGGCTGAGTATCAGTGACGGACGAAAGGGAATTTGTTAGCTGAGATACTAAAAGATAGTTGCCAGAATTGCATACAACCCTACCCAGTTAGTTCCTCACATTTGTCACGAAAACTAGGATCATTTTCTTACAGGTTTTATTCACTGTTGAGCAAGGCAGTCAGTCTTTAAGAGATAAAACAATACATTTTTTCAGCTTGTAAATACAACTCATACATGTTAATTACTCACCTCAATCTCCTCATCTGAAACACTAGCAAGAGGGGGGCTGTTGGTGGGTAAGGTGTCTGTCAACATCACCAAAACCTTACTTTTGGAACATCTTGTGGTTTTTGCTTTTAAAAGGGGTTTGAGCCAAATCACGCCACACAAAACAGAAAGGCCTGTCGAAGCAAAGGTAAACATTCCAACTAGATTAAAGGGCATGTGGATTAGCCCTCCTGGATAATTGATATGTCATGATGGTTTTGTAATATAGGAAAAGGCACAACGTTTTTCCATGCACAAAGGCAGTAATCTCACAGTTTTAGGAAGAAACCTGGTAAAACATAGAGTAATCAAACTAGGATCCGATTGCTACTTTTGTGGTAGGACTTTACATTTTTCTAAATAACATATTTGGGTTTTTAATCTTGGAAAAAACCAAATTAATATTAAAAATGGGCATAAGTCTTTTCTAGAGCTTTAAGCTAGACTAGCTTCTCTCTGTCCTACATCTATCAAAGGAATGCCCAAAAACTTTATAAGCCCATGTACAGAGGTAAAACACAGTAACACTAACCAGTTAAAAAAGTACAACCCACACCTTTGTGGACTCCCAGTCCTTCTGCATTTCTTATGGATGTACTCCTAGCCTGTCCTGAAATAACCTCTTCAGACTCTTTTTCAGAAACCAAGAGAACTAAAACAAGGTGCACAACTGTTCACACAGCAAACACACACCCTACATGATGCAAGAGTATTAAATGCTTGTGCAAAACATTGGGTTAATAAATAAAACCAAACAGATTATAGAAACCTCAATGTGCCTGCAGCTGTATTTATGGTAGCAGCTTCTTTAAGTTATAGCTGCAAGTCTTTTCTTCCTCTGGCTCACAGCAGCAGCCTGCACAAATAATTCAGAGTTGATCTGAACAGTCTGCTTCAGTCCACCACATGCTGTGTCCATTTATGTGCAAACAGACATTCAGAGATCCCTTTCTTGCTTTCAAAACATCTTCAGCTGCTCTTTAAATTCCCTAACTGCTGCTGAGAGCAGCACAGATGGACTCTAATTCCTCCATTTTAGCATCTGCACATTTTTAGCCCCTTACAAAAGAAGGGCAGGCAACTTCTGACATGCCAGTTTGAGACTGGCAGGTACATTTTTAACCTTTCAGCTCCAGGGTTCTATTCATGCTGACAAAACTGGGATGTCGCCCTCTCCCATGCTGATAAGAACATACTGATCAGTTGTGTTCTGTCTGGCTTTCTCCTCCCAAACTCATTAAATGTCTGCCAGCAAGACATTTTGCCTTTACCCTTATTCTAACTGCTCCATTCAGGGCGTTTTATTAGCTTAAAAAAAAAAAAAAAANGAAAGAAAAAAAGAAAAAAGGAAGAAAAAAAAAGAAGAAAGTGTGCAAAAAGGTCTGGAAAAAAACTTGTGTAAGGCAAGTCAGATAAGAAGCTCAGCTGCAAGTAGTGCTGAACTCAGTAAAGACAACAGCATCCACAGTTTTGCAATCACATTTTCCTAATTTCCAAGCTCAGTTTTACTACATAATCAAAGATGAAAAACTCCTGTCCAAGAATTCAAAAATGGAACGGGTCTGTTACTTTGCAAAGGCATCCAGCTTTCCAAGACAGTGAACAGTATTAGAGCAGAAACATGGGCACCTGGTCTGCCAAGGCTGTGGTCTCTTACTGACCTGTGCACCCTCAGTGAGATCAGCACTAAGTAATGAGAGGGATAAAAAGGCTTTTGTCCTTGTCAGGGGTTATTAGCTCAGTTACACAGCTCATTGCAATTCTCTGAGTATTTTCTACTCACTGTCCAGCCCTCAAAGCTACCATAGTCAGCTTACAGTAGCAGAGGGAGCTTTGTTTCTGTCTGTCCTGTCCTCCTGAGCACTTCTCAGGTATACCTAGATATTAAAAATGTCAATTTAAACCTTGAACGTGATTTTTAAAGCAATGGGCAGAAAGATTTAGAAGTCCTATGTCCTGACAAAATCACTCTAGCATAAAGAGTTACTTCCTGATCTCTTTCTACAACCAGTGGCAAGATGCAGAGAAGTAACAGGCGGCTATTGAATCTATGTGAAAGGAAGAGTTTACATTGTTAGTTAACAAAAGCATTACCTGGCAGATAAAAACAACCTAGATAGTTATTTCCAGACTTGAATGGTATTTTATAAGTCACTTGAATTCTCTGAATTTCCTGTCCTCTGATTGCAGTTCTATTGCATGGGCAGGGAATATTTTTCAAAGCATGTTTGTACAGCACCGAGAAAAACGATCACAACCCCTTTTACAGCTTCAAGAGCTAACACAAACAGTTTAAGCAAATCATTCCTACAGACATAAAATGAAGAACATCTGATTTTTTTTTCCATATAATTAGAGGCCTTTTTCAAAAATTACTCATTCCTCTGGATGAGTTATCCGAAAATCTCAGCACTTGGTATATTAACACCACAAAAGAAACTGAGCATATTCCAGAATTATATATTCATGGTTTCTTGAGGGCTTTTAAAGTTATATACAGTTACATTAGTATTGCATCAATAAGATACATTATCCTCCATAAAAATACTGCCTCCCTTCCAGTGGTATTTAATTGTCATTCTTCTAAACCCAGCATGGTCCTTGTGAACTCCAGCTGGCACACTCAGAAGACTGATATGTGTGTTGAGTGGCCTGCAGCCATACCTCCTGAAGCTTTCATCTCATACAGCTTCACAACAGGACTGACCGAGCCTTATCTAGAAGCAATTTCCAAGAAAAACAGCGTCACAAGCATAAAAGCTGAGCAGGATGAGCTCACACAGTGTGACTGCATTCGGAGGGTCAGTACCCGGGGATGCAGACGTCCATCCTGATTCCAGACTTTGAGACACTGAAATATCAAAGACAGCACATTACAAATGGAGCTGTAGAATGCATCTGGTTTTAAGTAGTGAAGAGATTCCATGAGGACACATGAAGAGGAAGGTCATCTTGTAGAAAGTCAGTCTAAGCTCCTGGGAGACACTGGCAATCAAAAGGACCAGTGAAGGCATTTTAAGTCCAGTTACAAGAGAAACTCACATATAGTATCACGGTCCAATTCCGATTTTATCATTACAACCTGATGAATTAGCAAAATACAGCAACATTCAACAAGATGCTGGCTCTCACTCCAGTGCTGTTTGCATTATAGATACATAAATATTGTGAAGAGAGTTTACTGAACCCAGCCTAATCAGAAACCATTCCACTGCAGCCAAAAGAGCTAACCACCCCCCCCCCC